>PPHD01020285.1:0-13717 GCA_002909625.1 Bambusicola thoracicus
CAATCCATTGAACAGCTTAAAGTTCGCTCTTCGAAAGTTCAGGGTCCTGACCCCACTCTTCGCCAGGCCCACATCCCTTGAGATCACAAACTCAACCAGGGCATGGTCACTTTTACTCAGTAGTTTTGAAAACAAGATTAGTGTGCTTAGTATCAAAGGTTCCACCTGAAGAATTTTTCTTAAAATGTATTCTTGAATACCAATTTGAGCAGTTTTTCCCTATTGGAAAGTGCTCTGAAATCCTTAGGGATGGAAGGTGACAGGTGTTACATGAATGCAAAGTGTTATCTGTGGCAGATCTAGGTCAAAATCTTAGTAAGGGCACTGAAATTCACCTTTCCTCAACACGTGATTTTTGCAAAGGGCAGTTTTGAAGTCTCCATCAATTGTTTTTAGCAGCTGTCAGATGATAAACTGACTGCTATATTGTTGTTGATATTGTTCCTCTGGAAATATTCTCAGTTATGTGGTCTGAGAAACGTTTGCTTTTACATTTATGTGACTACAGATACCTGTTTTATATGAAATGTACGGTGGGTATAGGAGCAGTAAGGAAAGAGAAAGATTGTTGAGTAGATTACTGTGATGAAGATCTTATATTAGACATGAATTTCATGGTTTTAATGTTTCTTTTTGAGTAAAGGAGAATGTTTGCAATGAAAAGGAAATCTTGACAAGATCAGCTAAAACCTTCTCTGCAACTAAACCTTCTCTGCAACTAAACCTTCTCTGCAACTAAACCTTCTCTGCAACTAAACCTTCTATCTACCGAAAGAGATTGTGTTGGATCTGAACAGACCTCAGCTCAACTGTATTTTTTTGCATGGTATATATATGTATATACTTTTTTCACTGTTTATGAAATGGGGGAAAAAAAAAAATAGTGCACTGACTATTAGTTTATATTTTGAGACTTTGCACTTAAAAGTGGTAAACTGACAAGCTTGTTTTTTAAAGAATCTGTTCTGGAAATGTTCAGAAAATCCTATTTTTTCAACATCATTTAAAAATGCGTATATATTGCCTTCTCAAATTACATAGACGTTCAAATAGGCAAAACTGTATGTGTAAATACACTCAAAAATATATTTTTCTGAACTTAACATTGAGGAGAAATGAGTTATGCAATCCATTTTATTCTTTGAGCAAATTCAGGTATTTATCCCAATGTCTTTCATTAACATGCATTATTTTCTTGAGTTTATGCTGATTTTTACTCTAACATGATTTCAAAAAGAACATTTATCATTTTGAAAGCTGTACTTAACTTCCATAGAATGTCTGCATATAACATTTCAAAGTTATATCTAATTTTCCTAGGTGGAAATTAAAATAACATTTTTTCTTCTAAATAGGTGTAGCTTGAGTTTATGTAGGATATCTGAATATCTGTTGACACGATTTTCAAAGAGAATTTTTGCATTATGTTGCTGTTCTTAAATCTTTCAACTCTGCTTTGCAACAAGAACATTACATGACAGGATTTTTTTTTTTAAAGAAAAACAGTGCTGACTTCAATATAGTTGTAAAACATAGAGATTATGTTTTCCAAAAGTTCTTTGGTCATGATGGAGGAAAAAAGATTGCTTTCCTGAGAAGGTTTCCTTGCTTTCTTTGCTTGTTGCCTTGCTAGGGGCCTGAAAGAACAATTGTTTTTCTCAGTGGAAGTCAGTTCTAATTTAGTGAGAAGTGAGCTCCTCTTTAAATAGATGTCGTTATACTTTGCCTGGTTTTCTTCTCACTGGGTCACAGTCAAAGCAAACTTACTGTAGGGAACCTGCATTAGCAGGAGGAAGTTGGTCTAAATAGTCTCCAGAAGTCTCTTCCAACCCCTCTGATTCTGAGAATTCAAGTAATGGTAGCTTGTTCATAGCAATATTGAAAATTGTGAAAACATGTTCAACTGTACATACCTGGAGATTACTTCATCTGGAAAATATTCCTGTCCATAACAGCACTTCATTAAAGGCTCAAAGACAATGCACTTCCCAATTGAAACATAGTAAACAACAATCAGAATTTCTATCATTTCACTTAGGTAGAACTGATGTAATACCTAATTTTGTTTCTACCTAATAGCAACTCATAAATGTACACTTTTTGAATAGAAGTAATCAAAATTATATTGGCTATAAATGGAACCTAAAGTTTTGGGTGTATCTCAAAAGTAGAGCGGAGTACTTTGAAATAAATAAAGGGCTCCAAACTCACTCCACCCCAAGTATGTTAATTTTAAGCCAGCATACTTTGGTTAGACGCAAAATTTACCTGTCGTGATCTCCTCTATGTGTACTAAAAGGCCTAAAATTTTTGCATGTTCTTCTCGTAAACACTTATGACACAATAACGTGCCACTCGATACAGTCAGGTTTATATTCAAAGCTTGAAGCATAGAAGGAATAATGCCTATTTTATCTATATGGCAGCAGAAATTTGATAATTAATCATCATCAAAATGTTATGAGTAGTTTTGAATGTTGCTCCATGAGCAATGCAAGTAAAACTGGAAATGAAATCTACTAGCACAGACTGTATACAGTTCTGTGCCTAATTATTAGTGTGATAAACAATAAAATAAAAGGCATAATTAGTATTTGGACTGTGATAGTGACAGAGGCTCCAAAAATACTGAACTCTATCAGGATTTTTTTATATATAAGGTAATCATTTTAAAGTAGTTCTATGTAATAAGGGCACGCAGTTGGTATCTGAGTACTAATTAAAGAATGCACGTATTGAAATGATTTTCTGATCTTGTTTATATTGTGATGAAACATACTCTAGATGACTTTAACATTTAGTATTTTAAAAAATTATATCAACATAAAATTTGATGAGAATTTGTAAGACATCAGTTTTACTGTATCATCATTTGTTAAATTATACACTTGACTCTCTTCATCATCACAGCTAGCTTTGTCTACTTATGTTCTCTCCTAATAAAAAAAGGCAGAATCATTTCCAAGTAAATCCTACACAAGATCAACTAGAACAATTACTGATATATTTTTCTTATCATGTACTTGGGCAAAATTATATAGTTTTGACTTTTTTTATGCATAGTGTCCATGCAGTTGTATTTTTATGGTTTCTTTAATAGTAGAATCATATTTTGTATGTGGTATTTAAAGTAACTATTTTGAGTAATTTTTTACAGTTGTGTGGCTATATAATATAAATTAAACCCTTACATCAGTGTTTGTTTAAATGGACTTTTTCAGAACTGTAGGGGTTTGTCTGCTATGTTAATTTTCAGAGTGTAGGGGGTTGACCAGAAGCCTATGTATCAGAAGCAATGAGGGGAAAACTGTTACATGAAAAGCTGAGCCTGCTTTATTGCATTTACATTTACAATTAAGCATAGAGATATATAAAAAAAATAAGCAAAGGTAGAACCCTAATTATAACCTTTTTTTGTATGTTTTACTTGTCAGAACTAATGCTGAAGCTGAACTTAGAGGGTTTTTTTGTAGTCCATCAAGGCAGAAAAGAGAGGTTTTCTTTCAGGCCATTGAGAGAATCCTGCTATGAATGTCCCTATAAAGAATCGTGTACTTTATTGTTCATGGAGGAATATTGTGAGTTTAAACTCCTGATATAATATAAGTCTCTGAGAATAGGTCAACAATACTGACAAGGTCAAAAATATTTGCTGACAATAAGATGTTTTCTCCCCATTGGCTTCAACTGGATGCTTAATCAGATCCTTTTATACTTTAAACCTTAAAAGAAAAATTGTTCTGTAGCTTAAATAAAGTTTTCAGAACCAGCTTTTAAAGTGCAGAGGTTGCTCCAAAAGTAATGCCTCTTATTTATTTCCATGGAAACAGCACAATAACACTATTTGATAGAGAAAATTCTCAGCTATGAAATACCGTTTTTCAACATAGTCACCACCATCATCACTGCATTTTCACCAGTGATGAGCAAGAGCCTGCATGATGTGCTCATAAAAATCTGACCAAGCAGAGGTGATCTACTGTTTCACAGCTAGTATGACAGCATTGCTGCTGGGAAAATGTGGCCCCTGCGCTCCAACTTTCATGAGCCCAAACAGATGGAAGTCAGAATGTGCCAACTCTAGACTATACAGTAGATGTGGTAGGACAGTTCAGCCAAGATTAACAATGTGCTCCACAGTCCTCCAACTGGAATGGGGTCTGGCATTATTGTGTTGCAAGAGAAAGGTTATCATCTTCTCTGACCTGACCCTGAAAGTCTGAGCCTTCAGCTTAATTAGCACTGTGATGTAGTAGTCAGAGTTGGTTTATCTGGGTTCCAGGAAATCCAGAAATATTGCCTATTTCCTATTCCAAAAGAATTTTCTCTACTGAGGGTTGCATTTTGGACTTTGATGGGGAAATTGCATACTGCCACTCCAAGGACTGCTGTTTTGCCTCTGGCTCATAGTAGTGACAGCAGTCTGAGTTTTGTATACGGATTTGCTTTCTAATTATTTAGTAGAAATGACTCTTTATTCTCAAAGAAAGTGCTGTGAGTGACCAAATCTCTTGACTCAATCATTTTACTGTCTATTTTTTCAAAAGTTCTTTTTGGAAGTACTGAAAAAAAAAATTAATGACATGAAACAGATACAGTGTGTTGATCAAATGTATCATATTTATAAAATTACTACTGATAAACATAGCAGCTGGCATCCTACTTTCAATTTCATCTAGATATTTTTTTCATGAGAAAATCATAACTTACATGCTTTTTTCTTATAAATATGGCCTAGTTTAATATGTGTTTAACAATTATGTAGTAAATGACATACTTAGTATTGTTAGATATTTGAATTAATATATATCATGGAAATATTAACAAGAATAATAATTGTATTTTGAATGGTTATGGCTAAAGGCAGTCCTGCTTGTTGTGAAAGAGTACAATAAATTCCAGCCTTCTTTGATGGTGAAAGGGCAAAGTCTGTATTTCTTATGTGATATGAAGCTACTGGTTAAAATTACAAGTAGTAATGCATCTCCTTTGACGAGCAGTTTAAGATATTCTTTGAGAATGGTTGCTCATCTCCTTTAGGTAGTTCTGTATGAATCCTGACGGTGCAGAGGTATGACGCAAGCTACCAAGCCCAGGAAGTACTCATCTAGAGGTAAAGAAATCTTTGTCCTTGAAGAACAAGCATCTCCAAAATTAGCAGACAAATTAAGATTTCTGGTAATCTACACCTTAAACTTTGGCAACTAAGAAACAATGCACTCTAGATTTTCCATCCTTTTGAAGTAACATCTGGTGGAAGGTAGATACATTTTTACTAGAGAAAACAATGTCACTTTCTTAGCTGGTGTAAATTGATATGGCTCTGAGTTAACTCATCCATCATAGCTGGTAATAGCAGCTGAGAGGCAGAAATGTGTTAAGGAAGGTTCTGGTTTAGCTGCAACTGTACTAGGACAGTTGTATTCTAGGGTATGGAATGTTTTTTTTTTTTTTCCAGCTAATTTTACTTTATTGTAGTTTTCCACTGAATTTTTTTTAATACTGTATTTTCATCTTAATTCTGAGGAAGAGAAACTTTTATCTGAGGCCTTATTTCTCAACTGCTGAATAGGGTTGTTTTTTCACTTTCAGTTAGAAAAGTGTATGAACTATCTAGCTGTCCTGTGAAAGCACTACAAAGACAAGTTGCTTCTGTTTTCCCATGAAGTAAACCAGCAAGGTCATAACATGTTGGGTTTGTGCTCATTCATTATCTCAAGATGTATTAACACTGAAATAAAACACCTTAAGACAACAGATTTCCCACAGTTAACCATTTCTGTTTTATATAAGAGACTTGGTTGAATGTGGAATGTTTTCAGAAATTATTTTTCTGGCAGTTCAAGAAATGTCTGGATTTATTTAAATGAAAATAGTCTATATATTTCATTATTTGTGGTATTAGGTGAGATTTTCAGAACTGCATCAATCACAGGGTGTGTATTGCAATGAAAGATAATTTTGATGCCAACAGAAACTTATAACTTGAGCTGTCTTTCCTTGCTTAGCTAAATAGAGTTCTTTATTTCAGCTACTACTGAGAAATGTTATCTAATAGCAACTATTCTGTTTTGCATAAAGATTAATTATGTCTGCCCTCTTTCCTAAACTCTCAAAAGGGACTCAGTTACTCAGCTTGCAAATCTGATGTCTTTGAATTTTTTCATATATTTTAAGGAATTTTAAAATAAATTGTCCAGCATTTGTTTTCTAGTAGCAGATGCAGCTAACGTGACTGATGCTGCAGTAAATGACAACAGGTATTATACCAGATGCTAGTCTATATGATTCTGGGGACAGTATCTGTTAAGGGAAGTATGAGAAAGAGGATTCACTTGTATATGTAAATGCTGCTTTATTTGCAGTCTTGTTATACTTACCATTATGCTAGATACAGAAATCTTATACAATTCCAGCATGTGGTAGACTGACAAGACGTAAAATTGTCCAATTTATAATTCATGTTGCTGTTAAATATGATGAAGTGTGTTTTATGAAAAAGTTTCATGACCTTAGAAATACTTGCAGTGCTTATTTTGCACTTCAGTATGTTGCATTTTTACAAAGACTAAACAACTCTTTTTTTTGTAGAATAGTTTTCTCTACACATTAAGCTATTGATTCTTCTATCTTTGTACCCATTAAGTTGATTGAGTTTGCTACTGAAAACAGCAACTAGGAAACCGTAAAATTTACCATACAGGGAGCATGGAAGTAGTGACTCCATTGACTTTTTTTATTTTTCTCCCCTTTGCCCCTATCCCACATCTCTTATTTTCTATTTTATGTTATCTTGTCTGAACTAACAGATTTATAAACCATCTCTTTGAATAGTAAAACCATTTGCCATTTGGTGGAATTGGCTGACATTTCATTTTTGCTGTGCAGATTGCAGATTATGTTGACATTATTTCACTGGGTTCTGCACTACATCATTAACATATTGCTCATGACTGAATCTGAAATGCTTTCACTCTTGTAGTGTAATAACCTGCATTTTCTCTGTAAAGAAAATGATGTAGATTTAGTTGAAAGAAAGTAGTTAATGTTGTGTTACAGGAAAATAGCAATTACGCTGAAGGAACAAAGTGCACCACAAATATCCATGTTATAAGAGAAGAAGAAAAACCCCATAGATGTTTTTACTGTTGGTATCTGTAACTCCTAATTAGATCTGAAAGTCATGAAATATTAGGCTTACTAGGTACGTAGTTTAAAAATAAAAGATCCAAGAAGCACCTGCTTTTGACATTTTTTCCAAGGCTAAGTAATCTATCTGCCCAGAGGGACTGTGGAGTCTCTTCCTTGGAGGTCTTGAAAAGCAGCTGGATATGGGTCTGAGCAACGTACTTGAGCAGGATTTCAAATCAGATGGACCCAGAGGTCTCTTCCCACCTCAACTCTTCTGTTTCAAGCCTGAAAATAAGGCTTTAAACTTCAGTGAACAATGCAGCATTCAGGGGAAAGAACAGATCAACAGCCTCAGAACTTTTGGAGACAGCATTCCCTCCCATAAGACATTAAGGAAAGCATTGATTCATCCCAATACTAACTCTTGTTAGGTGAGCATCTTCGACCTAATTTGGACAGCAGACTGACAAAAGGAGGAAAAGGGAGAGGATGAATTATCTCTTGTCCAATGGATTCCTTCCTTGTAATGCCTAGAGCTTTATTCCCCTTTTTTTTTTTTTAATCTTTCCTTTGTGGTACATTCCATAGGCAGTGCACTTTTTGAAGTAGTATTACTGCTATGCTTTCCCTTTTCCTAGTGGGGTATTTTCTCGCTTCTGAAAATATCAATTGTTTCCCTAGTAACTGTTTACAGATAAAACTGTTGCTAGGATTGAACCAAAACACTGCGTATAAGCTTTTTGAATTTTGTTTCAGCCTTCTGGCCAAGAAATAGCAGGTTTTCCTAAATGCATTTTGTTTCTTTTTTTTTTTTTTTGAAGTTTTTGTTGTTGCTGCTGCTGCTGCTTTGAAGGAACTTCAGCATCTGTAAAACATACTGGCAAGTCTGTGTTGATTTAATATTTTCAGAGTTTACAAGTGAGGTCATGTCACTATGTTTGACATCTGCAGGTGTGTGACTGTATGCGAACAGGCAAGGGCTGGTTGACCTTTTCATAACGCATACATCTTCCACTTCACTGACTGACTTGCATTTTTTTGTTGCTGCAGGTAAATTTAAGAATGTCTTTTCAGGAAAAGTGGCTTTTAGGTGGTCAGTCTAGAAGTGGAAATTTACAGCAGCCCTATCCACTGTCTGTAGTGGTTTAGGTGTGCTGTTCAGTCTGCTTGCTGCAGAAATACGTTTCTGTTGTTTTGCACTGCAATGTCTAATGGAAGGAACCTAGACTACATGAGTGAGTCTGTACCATGTAAGATGATCTTGACTATCCTGCTTGGCTCTTTGCTCTTTTTTTTTCCCCTAATTATTTTTTTTTCCTGCCTTTATTATAATAAGACTAACTTCTGATACTTTGTCTCTGGATTACAGAGCTGACTTCCATGCATTCAACTTCAGTAAAAATACTGAGTGTGGAAAGTTATTTCATAGAATGCTTTGACTCAAAGTTTGAGGAGGTAGAGAACTTTTTGTACCCAAGCTAACTTCTATTCAGTGCTGCAGAATCAGTTACTTTGTGTGGAAAGGTTGTTGGAGTAAACACGATCTCACAGCAATTTTTAATTTTAACCCGTTCTATAGTATCTGATTGAGTCTACAGTTACCCTATGTGCAAGGTTTGAAAAAAGAAAAAAATACAACCACACATAAAAACAACAGAAAACAATGCTGTGCTTTGTCTTTACAAAATTGGAGAGCAGATTCACTATCTTAAGTAGTGTTGAGGTGGTGAAGCATCTTTAAGTGGGGAAGAAGATGCTCTGGCATTCCCTGCATGCTTTTTTTTGTTCCTGTTTGTTCTTATTAGCAATAACTTTTTTCATCTCCTTTGTTTTTTTTAAACATGGAATGTTTTGCATATGTTGGTTACCTATTCTTTGTCGTCTTTTTTTTTAAACCCTATCACTAGTTTTACCACCTCTCAGGGCTGCACTTAGATACTTGGATCTAACTACTTGCTTATAACTTTAGGAGTCCCTCCTGTTTATCTCGTGCTTAAACCTCCAGGGTTTCTGCAACAACCTCTCCATGCTAGTGCTCTTCCTTTGTTTTCTTAAAGCTCACAGAAGTCTTTATTGCATACCAAAAACTAGTCACAAGGGCATTTGGAGAATCTCTGTTCTGAAATAATGCACATTAACTGGCAACTTCCCCACGCTATTGCTGACTCACACTAGGCTTGTTCACACAGCTCACTGCATTTGACTTACAAACCATGATTAGGTTTTAGCTATGTTCATAAGCCTGACTTTGATCAGTGTAGTGGCAGAAAGGAGTAAAGAAACTTAGTATTCTGAGATTCAAGGGTGCATGTTTCCATTGCTTTTCTGGATAGATTTTTATGTAATGCAGAACAGAAGATGAAAAGGAAAGAGGAGAAAGGGAAGTGGGGCATCTGACATTAATGTATATTTAAACACCTAGTTAGTAGGTTGGTATGAAAGATTAAGTAACTATTTCTTATCCAGTAATCGCTCAGAATCATTACATGCTGCAGTTCACATTTACTAAAGTGTCATGTTAAACAGCAGTCAGGGAAAAAACTATGAATATCAGTTTTCACAGATGTTTATTGAATTTGACCTCTTCTAATATATAGTCTTGAGGGGCTGTATGGCAAACAGGTATTGGATTGGAAAGATGATGCTGTTACAAAGTAGAAGTGAAATAAAGATTGTACCTATGTCCTGGACTCACAAAAAGATTCCCCAAGGGAGGATCTCCAGATAGAGATCTTCATCCTGGGGAGTCAGTCCTTAAATGGGGTCTAGAAGGGGTGCAGCCATGCTCCACCCCTTCCGGTCACTCAGGTGAAACTGCGTTCACCTGTGCCCCTGCATTTGACTCAGTGCTCGCCTCAGGTGGTCAATCAGAGGTTCAGGCCATGATTCAACAGGTCCCATACAAGGGGCTTATGTCATATCAGATAGAACAGTCTGAAGCTCTCCTAGTATTTGGAACAAAGCCATTCCTTTATAAAGTGAGACGAGTTGTGCAGTCTTTTCTGGGAACAGGGGCCAGCAGTCAGATTCCTTCCTTCTCATCTGCATTAGCTGAAGAGCAGGTGCTTTCTCTTACTACTCTTCGGCCATTTTTATTCCATTGCATTATAGAAGCTGTCACAGTAAGGAGGACAGTACTCATGCATATACTCCTAACTACAAAGTTCTCCTGCAAAGCAAGAAATGTGAACTTGCACCAAACCAGACTTGGAACTTGCATCCTGGGTAATTAGATCTTCTGTGTGCAGAACAAGAAAAAAAATGTACTTATGTAAAAAGAAAAAATAATGTTTCATACAGAACCTAGTAGTGCTGATGTTAGTTTTAACTATCTGCTAAATCAGCATCTTCAGACTTAACGTTATTCTATTTCATAACTCTGCCAAGGAATCAGTCAAAATCTTGCTGACTGACATTTCAAGTTATGTTTTGCAGGAGAATTAAGCGTTTAAACAGATAAGCAAGTGTTTTAAGAATTTTAATCTTAACATAATGGTGAATTTACTTGTCTGAATGTTGATAGGGGTGCATTTTATTTTTCTCTCTGTGGGGTGTAGCTCGTGTACTTCGTAAACAACAGCATTCAAGGGATAGTTGGGCTTTATTCTACTCCTTGCAAAATACCTTCTCTTTGAAAAAAGCATTTAGCTCTTCAAACAGATCATTGTGAGTCACCAATTAAGGTCTGCAAAGAAACTCACAAATTAATAACAGATTTCAGTCATTTTATTTGGGAGATCCTAGAGACATGAAAAGTACCCAGGCAATACAATGAAATTTAAAGGACAATTAACTGATCTTGACTATGTGCAACTCTTGGGATAATTATTATTTCACTGGAGATTTTCAGCTGTGAAAATAGAGTATTCCCTAAAGTTAAAATCTACATTTAGCAATTGTATTTTCAGTGCTAATGAATATATATACTTTCTGTTACTTTGTACTTGTACATCTAATATTCTTAGAAGAACTTAATAACTGGAAGATAATCTATGAGTTAGAATAGAATCATAAACATATTCTGTTTTTTTTATATGTATTACAAATGTATATTTGTCTAAAAACCAGGATTACCAACATAGCAATTTTTATTCAGTTGTTTCAGAAGGGAAGTTCATTATTTGAGTGAATCCCTGTGTAGTATAAGCTGTGTAAATTTAGCAATAACGGAGCCATACTTTTAAAGCTGTAGATCTATTTTCATCATTCTTTCTTACATTAATGAGATTCAAAATGAAAGCATTCTTGTAAAACTATTTTAAGTAGGATCTAAGCTCATAATATCTCAGGCTAAAATCTAAGGGAATTAAGGGGTTTAAGAAATTCTATAGAGGCTCTTAGAGGTATGCCTAGGAACTAATCTTCATGAATTAGCAAGAGCACTTAAATATCTGCCTAACTCAAAGTGTGTGATTAATGTCTGAGAAAACATTGTTTAGCAAGCAACATCAATATAATTACAGAAAAAGCTTCAGTTTCAATAAAAGCTTGCTGAATTCAGAGCAAGTTATCTGGCTATTAATGGTAAGAACAGAGTTGAGTTTTCTTGTTTCCTTCAAGTAAATCTTATATTTGACCCAATGTTAAACCAGTGCTCCCACACAATTTATAGATGTATTGAACCCTGCGTGTGTGAAATACTGTGCTTTGTGTTTTGTATACAAAAGTACCTTTTGTATTATATAATTTTTTCTATTTAATGATCTCTGACTAATGAAGGTCATCTTAATTATGTTGGATATATATATTTTAACTGTAATGATAAAGACCATGTCTGCAACAGTACAAAACAGAAGAGAGCAAGTTTGGATGACAGCAAGATGAGTGATACAATAATACAAAAGACAAGCTTGAAAAGTGGGCCCTTGTTTTCCTAGTGAGGTTTAATGAGACCAAGTGCAACACCTTGTGATTGGATCAGCGCAATCCCAGATATGTATGAAGACTGGGAGAAATATTCACTGAGAGCAGCCTTGCAGACTTGGGGATCCCGATGGATGAAAAGCTAGGTGTGAGCCAACAGTGTGCTCTTGTAGCCCAGAAAGCCAACAGTATCCTGTATGGCATCACAAGAGAGGTGGCAAGCAGGGAGAAGGACATATTGTCCCTTTCCAGTCTGCCCTTCTGAGGCACCGTCTAGTGTACTGTGTCCAAATCTGCAGCCCTCAGCACAGGAAGGATGCAGAGCTGTTGGAGCAGGTCCAGAGTAGGGCCACAGAGATGCGCACCTGTTTTATGAAGAAAGATTGATGCAGTTGGGCTTGTTTAGTTTGAAGAAGAGAAGGCTCTGGGGAGTCCTCATTGCAGCTGCCTTGTACTCAAAGGGAGCTTGAAGGGGGGACCAACATTTTACGTGGTCTTATAGTGTTAGGACAACGGGGAATGACTTTATACTTAGAGGGAAGGTTTAAACTAGATACTAGGAAGAAATTCTTTACTCAAAGGATGTTAAGGCATTGGCACAGGCTGCCCAGAGAAGCTGTGGGTGCCCCATCTCTGGAGGCATTCAAGGCCAGGTTGTAGAACCCTGGGCAGCCTGAGCTGGGGGGTGACAAACCTGTCCATGACAAGGGGGCACTGGAACTAGATGATCTTTAAGGTCCCTGCTGACCCAAGCCTTTCTAGAAAAACAGTGGCTGTTAGCTGTATCTCTTCTAGGTACTCTTGTTAATTATAACCTGTGTTTGTCTGTTGATACTTTCCTTTTGTAAAACCATCCCTCTACCCCTATCTCACAATGTAACAAATTTGTAGCAGGCAGAAGTTCTATCTCAGTGCACTCTGGGAAAATTTTATAACATTGTAAGCTATTTACTGGCTAGGATATCCTGAAAGAGGAAGAAGAGAAAACGCAGAAGTAGTTCTGGCTCACCTAACGTTCTGAAAAGTAGGTATGAGACAAATATAATAATAAAGCTTGCTACACCATCTTTTTTTTTTTTCCTAATTAATTTTGCTAGTTTTCTTCATTTCTACATATGTTGTCAGCTATATACTGCTTCAGTTCCAATATATATCTATACTGCAAAGAGCAGAAACTGCTTCTAGTTAAAGATGCAGAGGAAGTGCCTACAAGCCAATTTCCAACTCTTATAAATAATAAGGCTTACAAGTCTTACCATTTAATATCTTTCTTTCTGAATACACATTTCTGAGTCTGAGACTGCTGGATAAATTTTATAGGAAAATGATCTATACAGATATTTCCAGATCAGTAAAGAGGAAAACTGCATGCTTGGCTAACATAGCAAGAGGTTTGTTTCCACAGATTGTTTTACAAGCAGCAAATTCATTTGCTGAACTGTGTTTTCGGTTTAGATGTGTAAATATTTATCCTCCACACATACATTGCAGTCACATATGATAAACCTGTTCAGTTTCCTGAGTTTCCAGCGCTGGGAATTGTAAAAACAATTTAATTAGAGGAGAATACTGAAGATAGAAATACTTAATATTACTTAATTAGTAATAAACCAATATTGTTGGTGATCACAATAGCATAAATTCCAGTGGGATGCTTTGTAACATTTACCTTTCTCATGTCACTTAGAAGAGCAATTTGTAGGGTGTCTGGGATAAAAATAGG
>PPHD01020286.1:0-13014 GCA_002909625.1 Bambusicola thoracicus
ATTCCAGGAGCCTCTTGGATTGCCTGCAGCTCTCCATGCTACTTTTCTAGTATGTGTCATGGTGACTGATGTACCCCAGCAGGATGAGAGACTGCAATTGTGATGCCTCCTATAGCTGAAAAAAGAAGGTTTCATCAATGGGCTCTTCATCGGGCAGTCTTACTAGAACCGTACCACAAGGCTCTCTTTGTTACCTTGGTCTCTAAGTCTCACCCACAGACTTTTGATTTGCTCATGGCCATTCTACGGGGACAGCTTTTCACACTCTATTCTTTCCTTGATATGAAAGGCAACACCACTTCCCCTCTTTCCTTACATGTCCTTTCTGAACAGCCTGTAGCCATCAATAGGCACATTCCAGACATGGGAATCATCCCACCACGTTTCAGTGAAGGCAACTACATCATGGTTTTCCAGTAGCAGAGTAGCTTCCAGCTCCTCCTGTTTGTTTCCCAAGCTGTGTGCACTGGTATAGAAACACCAGTCAACAGCTGGTCTTGTCACCTTCTTGGAGGATAATTCCTTAATTCCTTTAGTGTTTACCCTTAGTCTTCCTGTTCCTTCCACCATCACAGTTCTGCTGTCCTACAGCATGTGACCAGCAGGCTTGCTATCACCCTCTTCCCTCTTCAAACATAATTTAAAGCCCTGTCAAAGGGCCACACAGCTCCTGAGTCAGAATCCTTTTCTCTCTCTAACCCAAGTGGACACCAGCAGCAATGGTCAGACCAGCTGCCAAGTAAACTTCCCCATGGTTGAAAAAGACAAAATAATAGTGGTGGCACCTGCCTCTTAGTTGTGTATTCATCAGATGAACTTTTCCTGGTCTTCTCAGTATCCTTCACTGCCACTGAGGAACAGAGGAAAACACCATCACCTGTACTCCCTCTCTGTCTACTAACTGCCTCAGTCCCATGAAGTCCCTTTTGATATCCCTCAGGCTTCTCTCTGCAACTTCATCACTGCCAAACTGAACTATCAGCAAGGAAAAATAATCAGAGAGGGAAATCACACTAAGGGGTCTCCTCATAATGTCCCTGACCCAGGCCTAGGGGAGGCAGTATGCCTCCCTACAGGTAAGGTAAGGCCAAAAAATGGCCTCCTCAAAAGGGAGCTGCCTATGACAGTTACCCTTCCTTCCTTCTTGGCAGAGGCAGTCCTGAGACATGGAGTTGACCTCTTTACCCTATACAACCTCCTGAATGGATCTTCCACCACACTCTCCCTTACCTGTCCCTCAGGTTCCAGAGCTTCAAACCTGTGGTGTAAGGGCACCTGGGAAGGAAAGACAGGGAGGGAGGGGGTTTGCCTGCAATGCCATGTAGAGACCTGCTACCATTCCACTCCATCTCTTAGGTTCCCCCCCTCTTCCCAGTGGTGACATGGCAGGGGATCCACCACTACATGTTGTGCATCACCCTGGTGCCTTTCTCATAGGTATAGCGGAGAGTTGCTCCACCAGTCTATATCCTGCTCATAGACCCCAATGCTCTTAAATATCCTCCTTGAACTCTGCCACCATGCTGAGCAGATCTTCCACCTGCTCACACCTTGTGCAGGTGGTATTTCTGCCACCTTCCAAAGGCAGCAACAGGCTAAGGTGCTCCCTGCAGCTGGAGACCTGAACAGCCTCATTTCTGGGCAGGTGCTCAGGTTGGGTAGCCACATTCTTTTTAGCAAGAGCTCTCTACCTAATGTAGACTGTGGCCAGATTTGTTCTCCGGGAGGCAGCAGATAGGTGAACTGGTCTCTCAAGTCAGGAGGAATAGTCTGCCCTCCTTGCTCATCCTGCTGTGCAAACTGCAGTGCTAAACTCCCAACAGATTTGTCCACTCTGTTCACAGCACTCCTGGGAGCTGCGCTTCTCAGGGTTTGCCTTTGTAATTGCAGTTTGTGACACCACTGCTTCTGGCCCCAGCCCCGCCATGTCAGAGCCCTTGCCATGCAGAAAGCGATGGTGCTTCGCAGCTCCTTGCTGACAGGAACTTGGTTGTCCTGCATAAGCAATTCCTTTCTGCTTGCAGAGAAAGCAAATGGACAGACAGCATAAAAATTAGAAGTGGAAAAGCAGAAAGCAGAAATATCTACCATGCTGAAAAAGATCTTAGTTCATTATACTTTCTTCCAATTTACATACTTATCCAATTCACCTTCAGACACAAAGTACATCATTTAACTGAGAGCAGAAGAGCAGACTTCATTTCATTGTTCTGAGCACAGCTGCAGTAACTTATATATCACCATGCAAACATACAATTCTAGAAACACACAATACAATAATTATGGCGTGCAGGCAGATGTAACTTTTATCTTTCTATTGTTTGTTTTGCTCCCCTTCCCCCAGTTGCTAGCTGAATACAGCACTTGGTTGCATTCAAAAAAATATTGCAGCTAGTCTGCCACATCTGCCAGAGAAAGAAAGCTGTTCTGAGCCAACAGAAACATGGTCTACACAAGATTTTATTATTTTTTCTATCTCCAATTTTTATGGGGTTTACCAACTATTTAGAAATACTTTCTTGTCTCAGAATGTCCTCATCAATGCTTAAATAATACATTAATTGTATAATTTGTTCTTGGTGCCTCAGATGATTCATCAATACTCCTTCCTCCTCTGAGTGCTGGCCCTTGTTGTGTCATTAACAAACTTCCACAAACCTCCAGGGAATTGCAGTACATAAGTAGCATACTGTGAAAAAGCTCAGCTACTTGCACAGCTACCAAAGACCAAAGCTCACCAGCTGAATTATTTACTAGTATTTCAGCTAAAGCAAAGTAGCATAAATAAAACTGAGATAATGAAGCTGAGACAACCAATAAGGTCTAATGCTCTGACGTTAACATTCCTTAAGAGTACATTACCACCAGTTAAAACAAGTGAGATTAATTCTAGTTTTAGTCCTGCTCAGAGCTTTCATGTCAAGAACAGATCTCATCTACTCTGGAAAGATGCAGTATGCTATAGATCTGTTGGTCACTGTGCACCTAGCACTCAACACATTCATACAGTGTATTCTTCTTTGAGAGCAAACATATATCCACGCTGACTGGAATCACCACTGAACAGAGCTAGGTAGAGCTAGTTCAGAACTTTTCTGAGTACTTTTCTGTTCCACTAACGAGTTCTATAAATAAAAAAAGACCTAGAAGTTCCTCTGACACTTTGATCACCTGCGAATTCTTCTCTATATCCATGCGGACCCTGCTGATGAGCTTAGGCCCCAGGAATTCATTTCTCCAGCATATCCCTGCCATGAAGTAGGGCTGGAAATTCGGGCTTCCAGTCTTTAAGCTGTCTCACAGCTACAACAAAGAACACTTATTAGTTGTTATGCAGATTGCATGGTGGGCTTTTATAACCTACACTGATAAAGGACATCCCTTATGACTCACTACAGAATGAGAGGTCCATGTAAAATGTACACTCTGTAGAAACTGAAGGCATGTAGGAGCTGTTGCCAAGAGGATAACTTAGGGGCTGAGATCACACTCATCATTTCATCCTGAAATTTTCCAAGTATTGAGTTGTTTCCTGAGATGCTTTCCCTTCTGTGGGAAATGTTGAAATTTCTACTGGTTCCAGCAAGTCAGAACTTCCAACTTTTTCACCAATTGCATCATCTTGTCATCTGTTAAAGTAGTCAGATCAGTATCATAAGCATCATCAAAAAAGGAAAATACTTTCTGTGCAAACCAGTGTTTTCCTCTATTTTCTCTCATGGGTCTGTTTGATGTTCTTAAAATTTAACAGATGGGTCAGACCACACTTTCTGAGCTTATTTACCTTCCTTCAAAAGCTATAAGACTGGTAACAGCACCTGAAGATCTGAGCTCTCATTTAATGAATAGGGGAACTGGGACCCACTCATCTGCTATTCTGTCTGAATGCAAGGGAAGAGGCAGATTTTGCCCTGGCGAGCTGGCTTGAGGCAGGCCAGCAGAAGCACTAGCTGCAGCTCAGGGCACCATGCTACCAGCACCATCGGAACAAAGAGGACCACACTGGTTGCTTGCGCAGCTCTACTCAGATGTTTTTAGAAAAATAGAGCTACTCTAGCTGTGTTACTGATTGGCCCAGCTCCCTTGGAGGAAAGGTGGCATCTATTGTCCAGGCTTTTCACATCTGCCCACAGTGTGTTGATGCAACTAGTATGCTCACCTTCCAAGAAGGCATTATGGGCAGCAGTCCCCTCACATATAGGGTCACCTCATCATAGTGCACATGGGCATGGATATTTGGCTATGTATTCTCCTGGTCTACAGTCTGCAAAAGATCTTTAGACTGCTCTGCTGTTGCTGTCCATTGCACTTACCAGAGGAGATGAGAAAGTTGCCAGCTGGCACTAAGCTGACTTACAGCCAGAGGTGGCTATCAGGAGAGATGAGGAGATCCACGGCTAGCTAGATTTAGTCATAAGATAATTTTGGTGTTTATGACCATACGTCTGTGATGAGCATTACTCAGAGAAACAAGTAGTGCCAAAAGGAAAGAGATCAAGATTATAGAAAAGCCCAAAACAATAAAAAGTAGATCTAAATTTGGGAAGAGAGACGAACACATTTCATCTTTGCCTAGACATGACTCATAACAACTCTCCCCTCCATGCAGCCCAGAAAATTGCCCCAGTGCTTCACTCCCTCATATTCAGCCTTTCCCTTGCTAGCTCACAGGCAATGGCAAGCCTCAGCTTTACATCTACATCACTTCCTGTGTGTGCAGCTGGAACCACTGTACATAGTGACATGTTCTTTAAGGACTCACATTATGCTACTCTTACTTTTTATCTGCTAATCAGGATGCAATCTGATCCATTTCCACTATCCCACCTCACTGCCATGCTACCTGGCCAACGGGAAAGACTCCTGTCTTTTGTTGCAACAATGATGCAACAAGGAATTCTTGTTCTTACTTTACAGAGGCACAGAGTGATTAAGTGATTTGTTCAAAGTCAGCAGCAGAGCCCACAGCTGAAGTCATAAAATGTAAACTCCCTTGAAAAACAGTGTTATTCATTGTCTGTCTCCTTGATATCTCTGATATTACATGGCTATTTTCCATGATGGCTGTGGTACACTACTTCTCTCTGATCTTAATGATTGTATCCCAGATTGGTGAATAACAGAAAAGGGGAAGAAAACATTATAGAACAAGTTTGTTTTTAAACTTAAGAAAAAGCTATGGACTAATTGCACAATAAAACTTCAGGGGATTATACAAACAAGTACTACATTGTGTACATTGAAGGTGAAAGAAAAATAGCTTGTGTACGGAGCAAGAATACTTAGCAACTAGAGTTACAACCAGAGAGCTAGTGACAGATTTATTTAAAGGTATTTATCCAAAATCTTACTAAGATATTTTGATCAGCCTGGAGACATGCTCTTAGAGGAAATTCCATACTTCTCTAGCTTTAGAATTAGTTCTGAGAAGGAATTCAAGCAGAGACTGAGGCCTTTTATTCGATCGCAGTTGCCTCAAATTCTCCCACCCCTCACTCCTGCCCTTGACAACGCACATCTTTCTGTAGGGCATCTCCAAATTCAGAAGAACAAGAGGCCAATTCACAGCACGCCTTTTATCTCTTAAGCACCCAAACAGAACCAGAATCTTGAAATGCTAGTTTCTACAGAGAAGTTAGTTTCTACAGAGAAATGAATTAGAAAGTTGTGAGAAGAATCATTTTCCAGATACAGAGAACTGAATTTGAAGATTCCTGCTCTTGTAAAATATCCAAGGAAGGTAACTTCTCTTCTACCTGTTCCTATTTACAATTAGAAATCATATGAGTTGAAAAGTTATATATGATTTAGAACCAAACAATTTCAAACTAAGTTTGAGTAAGTGCAGCTCTTCAAACTTTTCCTTCTTTATGTTGTATGTTTCTGAGATGTTTCTCAGATTTTTTTTTTCTTTTTTGGTTGTTGTTGTTCCTTGCATTTTTCCATGTATTTTTAAAGGTCAAATAGCCTTTTTTTCAATACAACTATTATTTCAGAAAAACATTAAATATTCACACCACTTTTAATTATAAAATAGCTACATGAGAGAATAACATTGGCTTCTGACCATGTATCCATTCTTTTTGCTGTAAAAATATGTAAACTATATTGCCTGAACTTTATTTTTAAAGCATTTATTATTGCATTTTATTTGTATACGACAATATATTCAGCTAAACAGTTTTACAGTGAACAGTATCACCATTGGGTAGACTTTCATGTTGACAGTTTAGCCTGGCTAATCTCTAGTGGTTCATGGAAATAAGCTCATTATAACATCAAAAAAAAAAGTTGATTTTGCATAAAGTACACCAGGAGGCCTGGTAAGCAGCAAGTTGAATATAAGCAATGTGGGTAAGAATTAAAGGGCTAACATAGGTGACAGTGTTGTGGGCGTGTACTACATAGCACCTGATCAGGAGGAAGAAGTGGATGAGGTCTTTACAAACAGCTGGAAGCAGTCTTGCAGTCCCTGGCACTGGTTCTCTGTTGGATCTCTGTTTATCTGATGGATAAGCAACATGGTGAGGCACACACAATCCAGGAAGTTCCTGCAATGCATTGATGATAATTTTCTGATGCAGGTGATGGAGGAGCTGAAGAGGAGGAGTGTGCTACTTGTTCTTACTAACAAGGAAGGACTGGTCAGGGATGTGATGGCTGGGGGAAGCTTGGGATGCAGCTACATGAGATGGTGGAATTCAAGATCTTGTGTGAAAGAAGCAAAGCAGTAAGTAGAATTGCTACCCTGGACTTCAGGGAGAGACAACTCTGAGTTCTTCAAAGACCTACTTGGAGGTATCCCATGGGCTAGACTGTTAGAAGGTAGGAGGGACCATGAGATCTGGTTTACACTTAAACACCACTTCTTCCAAGCTCAAGATCGGTGCATCTCTAAGAATGAGAAATCAGGAAAAGGTGGCAAGAGGCCTGCCTGGATGAGCAAGGAACTTGTGGATAAACTAAAAGGAAAGAAAGTCCATGAAATGTGAAAAATGAGCCTGTCCACCTCGGAAGAATAAGAATGTTTTCAGGGCCTGCAGGTATGCAACAAGGAATTAAACCTCTCAAAGGAAATAAAGGATAACAAGAAAGGGGTTTTTTGTTTGTTTGTTTGTTTGTTTGTTTTTAAGTATGTCAACAGTAAAGGGATGATCAGGGAAAATATGAGTCCCCTAACTAAATGAGGTCAGTGACTTGGGAGCAAGGGATGCTGAAAAGGCAGACATTCTGAATGTCTTTTTTGCTTCAGTCTTTAACATTAAGACTAGCCCTCAGGAATCTGAGACACTTAGTTAAGAGAGAGAGTCCGGGGAAAGAAGGCTTTCCGTTGGGCAAGGTGGATCTGGTCAGAGAGCATCTAGCCAAAATCAACACACAGATCCATTGGCCCCAGTGGGATACACCCACATGTGCTGAGAGAACTGGCAGAGGGTATTGCTGAACTGCTCTCTATCCTCTTTGAAAGGTCTTGGCAAACAGGAGAGGTGCCAGAAGACTGGAGTATAGCTAGTGTCACTCCAGTCTTCAGAAAGGGCAAGGAGATTCAGGAAACTACAGGCCAGTCAGCCCTACCTCAATCACAGGAAAGGTGATGGAACAGCTTATTCTGGATGCCATCTCCAAGCAATCAGAAGAGAAAAAGTTGATCAAGAGATGTCATCATGCTTAGCCAATCTGATAAACTTCTATGGTATCAGTACTGGCTGGGTAGATGGGAGGAGTGCAGTGGATGTTGTGTACTTTGACTTCAGCAGAGCATTTGATACCATTTCTCACAACATCCTTATTATGCAGGTTAGAAAATGTGGGACAGATGAGTGGACATTGAAGTGGACTGAGAACTGGCTGACTGGCAGAGCTCAGAGGGTTGTCATCAGTGGCATAGAGTCTGGTTAGAGGCCCGTAACAAGCAGAGTTCACCAGGGGTCAGTGCTGGATCTGGTCTTGTTCAACATCTTCATCAATGACCTGTATGTAGGGATAGAGTCCAACTTTAGCAAGTTTGCTGATGATACAAAGATGGGAGGGTTGGCTGACACACCTGAAGGGTGTGCTACTATTCAACAACTCCTGGACAGCCTGGAGAGTTGGACAAGGAGGAGCCTGATGAGGTTTAACAAGAACAAGTGTAAAGTCATGCACATGAGGAGGAATAACTGCGTGCATCAGTACAGGTTAGGGGATGACCTGCTGGAGAGGAGCTCTGTGGAGAAGAATCTGGAGATCCTGGTGGACAACAGGTTGGCCATGAGCCAGCAGTGTGTGCTGGTGGCCAAGAAGGCCAATGGTGTCCTGATGTGCATTAAAAAGAGCGTGGCCAGAAGATAGAGGGAGGTGATCCTCACCCTCTACTCTGCCCTGTGAGACCACTTTTAGACTACAGTGTCCAGTTCTGGGTTCCTCATTTCAAAAAAAGGCAGGTATCTCCTAGAAGGAGTTCAGTGGAGGGCCACAAAGATGATAAAGGGCCTGGAGTATTTCACATATGAGGAAAGGCTGAGTGTGCTGGGTCTTTTCAGCCTGGGAAAAGAAGGCTGAGAGGGGATTTGATCCAGGTTTATAAATACCTGAGGTGATGGGAATCTGATTAATAAATTTGATTATAAATATCTAAAGGGAGGTGAGAAGCAAATGGATGAGGCCAGGCTCGTCTTGGCAGTGTGCAGCAATAGGACAAGAAGTAGTGGCCTAAAACTTGAACATAGGAAGTGTAGACTGTACTAATATGCGGAAGAACTTCTTTAAAGTAAGGCTGACAGAGAACTGGAACAGGTTGCGCAGAGAGGCTGTGGAGTCTCCTGCTGTGGAGATATTCAAGACCCAGTTGAACCTGTGCAACCTATTGCAGGGTACCTGCTTTATCAGAGGGCTTGGACTCAGTGATCTCTTGAGGTCTCTTCCAACCCCTGAAATTCTGGGATTCTATGAAAAAGTATCAAGTTATGGTATTAGTGATAGGAACTGAATTCTGCTTCCCACAGAGTCCCAGTGTTCAGGAGAAGATTCTGTAGCCTCTTCAGAAATGCATGCCCCAGATGGAGTGACTTGCACATCCTTTGTATAGCTTTTTTTCTTTTCCTGTGCTCTAACAGCAGTTTTCTCTGCACTCTTCTCAGGCAGCTGTGTCCAAACCACATTTTAATCTGCAACCCTTTCATAGCATAGCTGAGAGTCTGTCTTCTTTGAGGACTGCTCACTCAGCTCTCATATCTCACTTCTGTCACTCCCTTGTGCTTGCCCTGCTGCAGCACAGTAGTATTACCACCTCAAACACCCTCTGCTCTTTATCACAAAGGGATCTTTCACCTTCTTGGAGACTTCAGGGATGGCTAGGTACATGTTTGGTCAATGACTTTACAGTACTTGATATACATTTTGTACTTTCTTATAATTAAACATCAAGCATTTCAGTATTTTCCCATTTTTCACATAGAAAACCCACAGATAAAATCAGTTATAAATGTTGCAGTCTCTCTTTTGCAAAAACAAACAAATAAAAAACAGCAACAACCATTTTGCAAAGAATTTACAAATCCCAGTGAATGTCACTGCTTTCAATGGACTCTCATGCGGTTATCTTTCAGCACTCTCCTGCACAGGACTCCCAGATCACCAGAGAAGGGCATCACTTAGTGCCTTTTGGCAGCACATCCAATGAACAACAGTTTTCCTCCTGCAGGCTGGCCTTCTCACACAGGCAGTTCTCTTGTTCGTGTTGCACATTTTTAAAGAAAGATCCCATGGTGAGGGACACTCACAAATGAATTTGTGTTAAAGTACTACTATTCTAACCCAATTTTCTTCATTTCCTCCAAAGATTAAGAACTGCTAGTGTGTTTCTCAAATGAGTGCATATTCATTTTTCCCCTATTCCCCTTTAAAAAAAAAAAAAAAAAAAGTCTTTCAATCTTCAATCTCTGAAGTAACATTTTCATTTTGTCAGGTAAAAGCAGCCTGAGGTGCTGTAACTATATACCTCAGCCATCCCTAGGAAATTCAAAGTGCTTTAGCTAAGCTATTCTCAGTTTCAATAACGTGGGTGTTTGAAATTAGCACTTGTCACATTTATCTTGTGTTAGAGTGGTTACAAATGCATCACTGAAACCATGACACTTTAACAAGCTGCCAGCATAGATTAGTATACCTAGCTTTTACATGGCATTTTAGCTGTGAATCTCAAAACATGCAGTAGAGGATGGTAAGCAACATGCCATTTAGCAGACAGGAAAGACTGAAAGACGTATGGTTAAAAACAGCAAAAACAACCTGCTGGAGCCCACTCAGGAAAGCAGCTCCTGGCCACAGAAAACATGGTCAGTAATATTCTGAACAAATTCTCCTAGCCTCCCAGTAAACTTTCACATGCACCTTGCATCTGTGTCTGAGGAACAGGGTTTTCATGTCACGTCATGGCCATTAAACTCCTGGTGCTGCAAAGGAGTGAAGGTAATGCACAATTCTCCCTACAGGAATACAATTCCCCGGGTTGGCCTTGTCCTAGAATGTTTTCAATTGATACCTCACCTGGAATGCTTTTCAATTTTAGCACACCTTAGTGCCATATTTTGAAACCTTTTTAAACCTCATCCTACTTTTGAAATCAGTGGAAACTTTCCAAACTTTCTGTGCAAACCAAGACTCTTAACCTATAGTGTGATCCATATGAAAATGCAAGAAACTATTTTCAACTGCTCTATATTTCTTTAGCATATGATTACAACGAAACTGGTTTAGTTACTCGTTTCAGTCCACTGTTCTGTAGCACATTCTTTGACAGTATAGGGAATCTAGAAAGGTCCTAGTTAACTGAAAGTTAATAAATATTTCAATTTTCAAGATGTGTAAGAAAGACGACCCTGGTAATCACAAGCCTTTCAGTCTCATTTCAGTACCTTCTAAAATTATGAAGATTGTTCTGAGAGTTATTGAAAAACATTGGACAGACAATGCAGTCAGTGGTCATATGAAACATGGTTTCATAAGATAAATGTCCCGTTTAACTTAGTTTCCTTGTAAGATAAAGTTACTCATCTACCTGACCAAGGGAATGCAGTAGATATGACCTTCTGGAGGGAGCTTTTTGCAAACCTTTCAGTACTGTCTCTCACAGTATGTTTCTGCATAAACTGTCAATGTTTTTATAAAAACTCAAATGCACACTAAGTGAGTTTGCACAGGATATTGATTTAAAAGGATGTGTTGACTCTGTTGAGGGCAGAGAGATCCTTACAAATTAGAGGGCTGGGCACTCAATGGCCACACGAACTTTGGGAGTTAGTAACAGATTCTGTACCTGACATGGGACAACCCTTAATATATAAATACAGAGTGGGAGATGAGAGGTTGGAGACTAGTCCCACTGAATGGGATGTGGGGACTCAGTCCATGGCAAATTGAATGTGAGCCAGCAGTGTGCCCTGGCAGCCCAAAGGGCCAACTGCACCTGGGGTGCACCAGGCTCAGCACGGCCAGCAAGCGAGGGGAGGGGCTGTCTGCCCTGCTCTGTGTGGCCTCATCTCCAGCACTGGGTGCCACAGTACATAAAAAGACATAAAACCATTAGTGTCCAGAGGAGGGCTATGAAGACTGTGAAGGGTGTTGAGGGGAAAACACATGAAGAATGGCTGACGTCTCTGGGTCTGTTCAGCCCAGAGAAGGGCAGGATGTGAAGCTCCTCACAGGGAGTGGAGGGGCAGTGCTGAGCAATGCTCTGTGTGACAGTGACAGGGCCCGAGGGAACGGCTTGGAGCTGTGTCAGGGGAGAGGCAGCTGAGGGTCAGGGACACGTGGGCACCAGAGGCAGTGGGCATGGAGCAAATTGCCCATGGCCGAAATTCAAGAAGCATCTGGACAAGGCTCTCAGACATCTGGTCTGCATTTTGGGCAGTCCTGTGTGGGGCCAGGAGTTGGTGATCCTTGATCCTGGTGATCCTCCTGGGTCCCTTCCAAATGAGGATATTCTGTATCTTTCTTCATTAGAGCATACTGAAGGTTTCATTACTAACCATGAAGTCTCTAGCATTCATAACAGACAGTTAAATAAACACAAAAGCACATTCAGACATCCTTTAGAGAGAACACTACAAATGTTGTCCATGCTTTCGTACTCCTTTAGCTGTAAGGAGACAAAGAACTGAACTTCTGCTTTCCACAGTCACCACCTTTTTAAGAGTTTTGTTTCAAGCTATCTTGGTGAAAAGGTTTAGAACAAACACAGTTTCAATTACAGCTTTGAAGAAGTATTTATAAAGCAGATTTGGATATCCAAAGGTGAAACTCTTGGCTTCTTATGATAGGAAGAAAATGCATAGCACACAGAGAACTAAGATTTGAATTCCTAGAAATGTGGTACGTTTGAAGAACAGTTGAAAGAAATATCGGGGAGGACGGTAGCACTTTCCAACATCTTTACACATGGGTGTGTATCCTTAGTACTTCTACCTCTGTCTCGTTAACATCTACAAATTTGCTAAGGCTGGAGAAAGGGTACATAGCTTAGACCAGGTCTTTTAGCTCACATCATAGAGCTAATTCAAGCTGATTTGGCTGGTTTAAAAGTAGGTGGGGTGAGAATAAAAATTATAATTTGCACAGAGTGAGCAGAGAGAATAAAATGAAAAACAGTAAAATCTACTTTTGAGCTGTAGAATTTTAAAATTTCATGGCAACGGCAGAGTCCAAAACAGAACTTATGTTTACAACTCGGAATTAATTTATCAGGAAAGAAGCACAGATGAGACATATTTTTAAGGGGATAAAGTTAAAAACATATTTATTTTATCATTACACCATGTAGGGTTCATAGTTTGAAGATTTCATTCTCATATCCTCCTTCACAATTCAATCCTACTTAGCCCAAGCTTTCCTGAGGTGCATCACTTGTAAGTTACAGCTGTTGTGTTTCCCTCCCCACAATGAACCACGGCCATGACTTGCAAGCACTAGGAAACAGAAGAATCTGAGAACCCAGACAACTGCAGTATTGAAGGAAAAAAAAAAAAAAAAAAAAAA
>PPHD01020287.1:0-13716 GCA_002909625.1 Bambusicola thoracicus
ATTTATAAGTCCAAAGTGGTTGAGTCAGCCTTTTGGAATGACAGTTCCTGGCTTTTGGATCTCAGCAGGAATTCCTTTTGTTTCTGTCTCCCTGGCCTTGCCAGCAGATAAGAGGGAGTATGGAGATGCCAACTAGTATCTTGCCTTCACAAGATACAATGGTATCATCCCCCAATTTCACATAGCAAACAGGAGTAATTTGGTCACAGGCCAGATCTTCCGCCAGTAAACAGTCCAGTAAACAGTCCAGTAAACAGTCCTGAGCATTCACTTGACTCTTGGGCTGAAGACAAACAGCTCCAAAGAAATGCTGTAAATTGTCCAGATAGTGATGTTGATTGCCACACGGCAGCACCCACCACTCATCCCCTAGAGTCTTATCACAAGAAATATCTCAGGAAGCAAGCTTTGAGCCAGAAAACAAACAAGGATTCATACACGCGGGTATATAAGGCTCTGAGCACCTACAATAAACCCCTTTGTTCTGCACCAGTGACGGAGTCTGTACCTCTTTCGCCACACCCGCAAGGGAGCACGATACCCTCTTGCAACACTTACATGTTTCTGCATCTTTAAATAGCTTTTCAAAGATAAAATATAATGTCAGTGCCATTGCTTCTGAACACTACATTCATTTTTCTGTAGAGCTAAAGTTATCATCTACTTACCTGGTAGTTTTGGTGGCAAAACTTTTAAGTAATTGTGCCTAAAACTTACAGATAGGCAAAAGGTCACTACAATAAATTACTTTGAAACATCTTTGGAACTAGAAAAATGGACAATGAATATTATACTCTAATCTTTGCCAGTTACTGAGGTTATAAGAAACTGCTCTTAAATATAGTTATCCCTTGATGAATATGGAATACTTTCTAAGATTTCTGAACCAGTGTGAATTTTAACAAATAGCCAAATCGAGGAAACTTGGGCTCAGACAGTTTTTACATGTAAATATGGTTTTCAGGCTTAGTTCAGCTTTACGTGTGTTAGAATGATTGCATGGTAATTTGGATTGCATAACATATGGGATGTATACAACCTTCTGCGCAGAGTATAAACGTGAAACTTGTACCGATTTACATGACTGAGACATAAAACTGACTATGCCAGATGTAGTGGTATGCACATGTAGGAAAGTTATTTTATCTTCACCTCCTACCTATTATTTAAAATTCTGTTTTATCAAAGTAATTACAAACTATCACAATAAAATCAATTTTCTGCTTTATTCCATGTTCAGTAACACAATCATACGGTAGTGGTAGGCAAACTCATTTTTTATCAGTATTAATAGGAGATAAGGTCAGTTATCATTAGAGAAAGAATTTACATTTAAGTAAGACCTGGAGAAAGAAGAACTGGAGTACTTAAGGAGGAAAGAAGCAAAATCTTAAAGTACTACTGATGTTTTACATAACATGTTCTGATTTTTTTGTTTTTGATAAGTACAGCAAAGTCTGCACTTAAATCCATAATACAATGGAATCATACTGGTATTCTCAAATAACTGGTATGTTGGAAGCTGCTTTAAAACCACATTTATTTAAGATGAACTACCCTTCTTAGATATAAGGAATATTAATTGGCCTGGCAAGGTTTGTAGAGCAAAAGGAGTAACAGCACAGAACTCAGAGACAATAAATAGTACCTCCACGCAGTTGCATCATGAAAGCAAATCAGCAAAGCAGTCAGAGATACTATTGAATATTATAAGTACTGGGAAGTGCAGAATTATAAATTCCATTTAATTCTTTATGAGGCAGTATAATCAAAGCAACTCCATTACTGTTATGTATTTATAGGTAGAAGAAATTAAACTCACAACTTTCCCCTGCATTTTATCAAGTACACAACTTGGACTTAGTCTGAGCTGCTTGTAAAAGCACATATTTCTATGTGTAAGTGTAATCATCATTGTAATGTGAAGTCAGTCCATTCCAGATGTTTGTTTTTTTCAGCTTGTGTTGATGCTTATACATTCTAAAAAGCCTATGAAGTCAATATTTCAGTCTCATATATTGTACTGTCTTGCTTAGCTGTTGGGTGATTATGTAAGTTACAAGATTATCAAAATTGAATTATTTTACTTAATCTTCTGTAATTTCTTACGTTTAGCACATCAGTTAACACTATCTTATGCAAATAGTTTATTTACTCTGGTTATCTGACATAAACTGGAATAGTTTATGAAACAGCCACATGTACTGAGTCTTGACGACACTCGTGCACTTACTGGGAGAAAACAAGAGGGTATATGAGGGAAGGAACCACTTTTTAAGAAAAGCGTTGATTATTTGAATTCTTAATTTACCAGCATCAGGCACGCTTACAAAGCAACTCATCCAGAGCCCAAAGCAGAAAAGTGCACCTGGAATATAACGAGACATTCTCATTAGAATAATTCTTTAAAAATAGTAATAGTAATAATAATTCCTTTTGAAAATAATTCTTTTAAAAACAATTATTTAAAAATATTTCTTAAAAAAACAACAAACAAACAAATAAGCCAAAAACGTACAGCACAGGAATGAAGACTGAGTGCAAGTGCAGTGTATGCAGTTTCTGAGTGAACAAGTGATAGTACTCTTCTGGCTAACATTAGTTCTGTCCCTTGTTTCAGTTGGACAACTCAGTTAATTCATTGTCCCAACAGAGAACATGATAATTAAAAGAACACAGATTTCCAAAGGTCAGAAGAAAGCTTGAAAAAACAGTACTACAGTACATCTCAGCCTCCAGATGGGGAGACAAATTACAAGCAATGCAAAGTGCAGGAGAGAAGCTCATTCTGTTCATTCAGCGGCAGAGCAGTTGATGATAAAAGAACTTACTTGTAGTTTGCACGTTTCTTTTTATCAGTAGTGAGGACATTGTTGTATCTGTGCAAACTGTGAGATGCTGCACGTGCTTTTTCTTTTTCATTCTTCTTATTTTTTTTAGTATTCCCACCATTTCACCATTGTCTGTTCTCAGTAGTTCTGAGACATTTAGAGCATTCACAAGCACTTTCATATTTCCACTATCATCTTTTCCCCTCTCTTCTCCTAAGACCACATTTTTCTGTTTACTTCTATTTACACACTGGTCTGCTATTGCATTGTATCACAGCATAATTCAGTAGAGTCTAGCTGTTCCACAGCTCCAAAATTTTTTACTCTTTACTATTATTTTTTGAAACAAAATTAAAGATATTCCAATTAAATTGTTGATTTAAGTAAAGTTTACTAAGCATCTTCACCAAACTGTCACTTTGTTATATATAACATGTCAAGTGCTCTGCCTTGACTTGTGTGTCTTTCTCTGTCATTGCAGTTAACAAACTCTTACACCAAGGAGTTAAAGGGCATTACTCTAGAATGCAATCAAGATTCATAGTTCCGGGGTGTTAACTTAAAAAATAAATAAATAAATAAAAAATAATATGAATGTTAGGTCTATACATCCTAATCTGGTATATAATCGCATTATAGTTTGCCCACAGTGTTTACACGTTGTTACAGTGTCTGCAATGCATAATACACAGCATTCAAAACAGGAGAATCTTACATTACCAGATTTATAACGGTTTTGTATGCTTCATCTCTACAGAGTATGAATTACAACAGTTTCAGTATAATCACAAAAATTAATTTATCATTCCATATCTTTCAAGGCCTTGTGTTTCAAAATCAGCTGGATTTTGACATATATTTAAAGCTCACATTTATTATCAAATTATCTGAATGGCATCCCAGAGTACCTGAAATACTGAAGAATATTGACTATGCCCATATTTAATCTTTTAGATAGATGTTACATTGCATATTATAGCAAATGTAACTGTAAGTTAATTTATTGCTTTGGAAATAATGTGAAAACTTTTTTATGTTGTATGATATTAACAAATGTTTCCTATTTAAATCTTTTTTTCTCAGCTGTTGTAACAATATAGTATATACAGATAACTTGAGAGAACTGGAGAGATCAATAAAACTGCACATTTATTTATATTTGGTATCACTACTATAAAACTATTTCTAGAACAGCCAAGGAGGGATTTTGAATGTTGATTTTAATAATCTCAACTCACAAATGACGTGCAGAAATCAGACCCTATAGCCAGTAAGGATATAGAGCAGGTATGTGTTTATTGGTGATGTGCGTACACCCTGGTGTAAGGGGGATCGTTCCACCTAACTTGCATTAGGTGGATAATGTCTGATAAATACTAGATTGACTTCTTTCAGAATTCATAGAATGTTGTCCAAACAGTGTGTGCCCTAAAAGTTAGTTAAATATCAGAAGGTTCAAATCAGAATCCCAATACTCCAAGTAAAGCAGAAAAAATGTCATCTTTTTATGGAGTATTCTGTTACTTTCAATGTATGAAAAATATATCAACCTATACTTCTCAAATATGCCTTTTCCAAAGAAAACTTCTTTAATGTTAGAAATTCTGAAGAAATCGAGTATGCTGAAGATCATTTCTCTTTAAATGAGAATTATTTGTGTCTAAAAGAGAAAAGAAACTACAGAAGATAATGTCTGTATCAAATTCTTCAGAATTAATTTATTTCTTATGAGAATCTTGACTTTTACAAAAACATTTTAGTTTGATCAGAGTAAAATATGATCTTTATAAATAAATACAAATAAGCATGCCCATCAATTTTGTTTTAGGTGTATCAGCACCAGAGAATTAGGAAACTCCAGCCTACATTTTCTCCCATTCTACTCTGGAATTAATAGCACACAGACCTGTATTAAAAATACAACTAAATGGACTCTGGTGTTTTTACTTTATTGTTTACTACAAGAAAGCCAATACGTATATGTAAAATTATCTGTCATCATACTCTGAGGTGTTCTGGGACTCTAAAAGGATATTATGATGGTACAATATAAAAAAATGGTGTAGCGATGAAGAGAACTTGCAGCCCTGTTCTTTCAACACCAACACACAGAATCTTTTAGCTGAAAAGCAATATGCCTCTGTTGTGTTTTGTTTGTTTTCTGCTTATAGTCTTTTCCAGTGAGTGATCCAGGAAATGAGTCATTGATCCAGAGTGGCTTCTGTGAGCTCTGAATTTGTGATTACATCTGATGAACTTTTATATCTGTGGGTTTTGAAACTGGGATTACACCTTGTGAATTTGCATACTAATCTTTTCTTGCAAAATTGGAGATTGTTGCTACCTGACTTCTATTTTTGATTACTATCTTGGGAAATAGAAGGGCTAGTACTTTAATGCATACAGAGGAACTTATAAACATGTATCTTGCATACCAGACTTCTTTTTCATCCAATGCTGATTTCCTTAGGCTTCTGTTTTTTCTCCTCTGTACTACATATAGTGGAAAGGAAACTTTTGTTGGCTGTTTTTTTTTTTTTTTTTTTTTTTTTTTAATGAGCATTGTCACATTTCATCTTCAGAAGCAGATGGGTTCCTGTTCCAGATTTAGTGTAGGAGGCTACTGCATATAAGCTCTTACTGTATTTCGGTGGTATCTGTGGAGACCAAGGATTAGATTCAGCTCTTGAAATCAAAGGAGTAACGAAGATATTCATATGGGACTCACAGATATAGCACAAAACCAAAGAAATCTGTGGTCTTACAGGAGCTGTAGTTAATGATCTGGTAGAATTTCTTAGTGTGTATCAAACGTTTATGGCAATCAGAGTTCTCTGTGAAGTAAAGAGAGCTGTGCAGATAGGTACTAAATTAACTAGCAGAAACACCAGCATTTACTGCTAATTGGCTTGCAGTTCTGTTTTCAGGCTACACATATGCCCAATTGGTCTGACAGAGGTCCTAGTAGAGACAGGAGCTACAGATTCTACTGAAAGATAAAGAACTAAGCTCACCTTAGTCTCAGCTACAGTAATGGAGAACCTACAGTCTCTGTAAGCTCTGAGCTAACCTAGAGCACTGAAAAGAGCATGCTGGAGTAGGCCCGAGACTGAGGCAAAGAACAAGCTGGCCATCCACCATGTCTTTGAATGCTTCCAGTGAGGGGGCATCTACAACCTCATTGGGCAACGTGTTCCAGTGTCTCACCATCTCCATAGTAAAGATTTTCTTCCTAATATCTAGTCTAAATCTACCCTTTCAGTTTAAAAATAATTCCTCCTGTCATGTCGCTACATGCTTTTATAAAATGTCCCTCTTCAGTTTTCCTGTAGGCTCCCTTCAAGTACAAGAAGGCTGCTGTAACTTCCCCCAGGAGCCTTCTCTTCTTCAGGCTGAAAAGCCCTGGCTCACTCAATCTGTCCTTGTAGGGGAAGTACTCCAGCCCTCAGATCATCTTCATGGCCCTCCTCTGAACCTGCTCCAGCAACTCCATGTCCTTCTTGCTTTGGGGGCTTCAAAACTGGAAGCAAAACTCCAGGTGGGGTCTCACGAGGACAGAGGGGCAGAATTATCCACTTTGGAGACCAGACTGTCTTGTGGGACAGTGTCAAAATGCTTTGGACAAGTTCAGGTAGATGATGTCAGTTTCTCATACTTTATCCACTGAGACTGACTGGCCTGTAGTTCCCTGGATCTTCTTCTTTTTTTTTTTTTTTTTTCTCCTTTTTGAAACTGGGGGTTATGTTTCCCTTTTCCACTCAGTGGGAACTTCAACAGACTGTCATGACCTTTCAAATAGGACGGAGAGTGGCTTGACAACTTTATCTGCCAGTTCTCTCAGAACCTGTGGATTGATCTAATCAGGTCACATGGATCCCACGCACCTTCAGGTTCTTTAGATGGTCTTAGACCTGATCTCCACTTACAGCAGGCAGATCTTCCTTCTACCCGTTCTTCCCTTTGCTTTCTGCAGCCTGGGTGGTCTGGCTAGAGTCCTTGCTGGTGAAAACTGGGGCAAAGAAGTTACTGAGCACCTCCACTTTCTCTGTATCTGTCACGACCAAGTCTCCAGTTTCCTTCCAGAAGGAAGGGCCCACATCTTCCCTGTCTTCTGTTTATCACTGATATACTCAAGAGTTTATTCTTGCTCCCATTTATGTCCCTGGATAGATTTAATTCTGTCTGGGCTTTATCTTTCCTAACCTGATCCCTGGTTGCAAGGACATTTTTTGTGGTTTTCTGGAGAATGCATATTCTGGATTGCAGTCTGATTGTAAACCCTCACTATCAAGTGACCCACAGTCCCACACTGGATGCCAAATTGACTCTTGTGGTTTAACCTGGTGGGTGGCACAGCTCCAGACAGTCATTCACTCACTCCTCCCTTCCCAGTGGGCTGAGAGAGAGAATCAAAAAACAAAGTAGAACTCGTGGGTTGAGATAAAACTAATTATTATGATAGAGAAAAAGCCAAGGAAAATAGTTATGATTATAGATATAAATGTACACAAGTGATGCACAAGTAATTGCTCCCCACCCCCCCAACTGATGCCCAGCTATCTCCCCAAACAGTGGAAGAGTGCCAGATGAATTCCTACTCCCTTTAAAACTCCTTCCATATGATGCCATATAGTATGGAATATCTTGTTGGACAGTTTAAGTCAGCTGTCTTAATTTTGTACCCTGCCAGCTCCTTGGCCCTTCACTGTCAATAGCTTTGGCTCTGTACAACACTGCTTAGCAGTCAACTATAAACATAGGTGTGTTATCAACTTCCTTTTTCTCCTAGAACCAAACCATAGCATCATACCGGACAGTCTGAAGAAAACAATTCCATCCCAGTTGAAATTAAGACAATATTGTGTATTATTATAAATTTTTATTATTATTACTATTGGACTGAGCAATAATGTGGGATCAAATACTGACCCATAGTTAACATGTCAAGGGTTATTTAAAGAGGTACAAAGAGGCAGATATCTAAACTCCTCTTCTTTGCAGAGTATAAGAAGCATGGATCCAAGTTACTGTATTCCAGGAGCAAAGAAATAACTCCTACCCTTCTTTTATTTCATAGCATGTATATAGCCATAGAAAGGAACTAGATGGGATGGATATTTGCATTCCATGTCATTCACTTAAATGTTATTTGAAAAAAAAAAAGGAGGTAACAGAGATGCTAAGTACTTGTTTCCGTATGTGGATGATTTATATTTATATATTCTTTCTTGAACCGCTGCATCTGCTATATAGTTACAGTGACCAAAAGGCATCCAGTAATGGATGATGCTGAGGAGAATGGAAGCAAGCACTAAGTGACAAAGCAATCCAGGTGATCATAGAATGATAGAATGTCCTGGGTTGAAATGACCTTAAAGACCATCTAGCTTCAACCCCTCTTGCTGCGGGCAGAATTGTTAACCACTAGACCAGGCTGCCCAGAGCCACATCCAGCCTGGCCTTGAATGCTTCCACAGCCTCTCTGGGCAACCTGTTCCAATGCGTCACCACTCTCTGAGTGTAAAACTTCCCCTGAATATCTAACCTAAATCTACTGTCTCAGTTTAAACCATTTCCCCTTATCCTAGCACTATTAACCCATGTAAACACTAGTTCCCTCTCCTGTTTATACGCTCCCTTCAAGTACTGGAAGGCCACAGTGTGATCTCCCCAGAGCCTTTCTTTCTCCAAGCCCAGTTTTCTCAACCTTTCTTCATAGGAGAGGTGCTTCAGCCCCCTGATCACCTTAGTGGCCCTCCTCTGGACCCGTTCCAAGAACTCTGCATCTTTCTTGTGCTGGGGACCCTGCCAGTGTGGAACTCCCAGGGCGGACAGGGTGTTTGTCGACTTGTCGTCCTCCCTCGCCGTCGGGGTTACAGGTTACGAGGGTGTCCGATAATCCAGTCCTGTGGACAGAAACTCACAGTTTTCATTAGTTTTATTCTGAAGGTCTGGTTTAATAGACTTAAGTGGACACCACTTAACTTTGCCGTCCATGTACTGAATGATGGTTGCGGTTGGGTTACTACGTCGAACTGGTGCCAACGCTGTTCCCACCAAGGGCACCCTCGCCCTACCCTTCCCCTTTTCTCTCAGCGCCATCTTGGGACGATAGGGCGCTGGTCTAGCCCAGGCTCCCTCAGACTCTGATTTTTCCGCAGCGCCCCTGGCCTCCTCGGCTAACCCACCCCAGAAGGATTTAGAGCATTTCTGTCCCTCCGTGAGCAGGCCGGGGTTCAATTGAGGGGACATGTCGCCCTCTTGCAGATCCTTAGGCTCAGCAGAATCGTCATTGTCAGAGGGGTGCAAAGTCTGTGTGGCCGCTCTGACTCCCAGTTTTGGGGTGGCCAATAAACAGTTCTTTGCCGCCCTCCAGGTCTCCTGTTCTTGTATGGCCTTCTACAGGGCCTGTATGACTTTCCCCCACGACTTAAGGTTTTCCCCACAACCCGAGGACATTGTCTCCTCAGCCAACACTTTAGTGCACTTATCCCACACTTCGGGGTGGAGAATATCCACCGGCTGGTCAATGACCCCAATTTGCAAAAGCCTCGCAACTGCGAGAGTAAAATCTTTGTGTTTACAATCAATGCTCCACTGCTTATGTAATTGCGACACAACCTTCACAAGGGCTTCCATCCTCCTTGTTGGTCCGGGAGCATCGTCCCTACCGGACTGGTCCTGCCGCTTCAGCCGCCATTCACCCGTCCAGGCGACAGTCCCGGGTTTTGGCACCACTTGTTGCCTATTGTAGGCATGGCGACCTGGTTCGGGAACAGCACGGCGACCAATCCCAGGTCGCTCAGTCCATCTGCTCACAGACGCCAATGTGGTGGATGGCAAATGGCGTTTATTGGTGGGTAACATGGCCTTATATAACCTGGGTTTACAACATCACCCCTGTCCGCCCACCTCACAAACTGAATGCTATTGGCTATCAGGAGAGGGGCCCTGTCTTTCCGTACAGCACGATATCTTCTGGTCGCCAGACCCTAACTACCTACACTGCAGATTAATTAAGCTGCTACAATTGTCTGCACTTCTTACTCAGAAAACAGGTAGCATGATCTATGTCTTTACCAAACTAAGATAGGGTAGTGTTACTCTCAGAATCTTCGTATGGACTAAAAGGAATCATATGGTGCATGTAAAGCTATGGACCTACTGTTAGAAAAATTTGAAATAGTTGAAATCTTTACAATCAAATAATTATTATTACTCCGTAACTGATTATTACAGAAAAAATTCCTAAATGAACACTATGATACCAGTAAAAAGTCTCATTCAGAACAATACTGTTAAAATGGTTTATAAATGTTATATACATAGATCCTTGTTTCTGTTTCTTCCCCTTATGCCATGTTTACTTTTCAACTACTTCCACTTATCCTAGGGCCAGTGTCATCAGTTTGGTGTCTGTATGAGGTAGTACAGGGAGTCACAGAATCACAGATTGGTTTGAGTTGAAAGGAACTTCAAAAATTATCTAGTCTTAAACCAGCTACTGTGGGAAGGGACATGTGCCCCTAAAGCAGGGTGCCCAAAGCCCCATTCAGTCTGGCTTTAAACATTTCCAGAGATCAGGCATCTACAACTTCCCTGGACAACCTGTGCCTCACCATCATCATGGTGGAGAATTTCTTTCTTGTATCTAATCTAAACCTACTTTTGTTTATTTAAAACTGTTACACCTTGCCCTCTCATTACACTTCCTGATAGTTTCTCAGTGACGATTCTGTAAGTCCCCCTTAAATATCAGAGGGCCACTATAAAGTCTACCGAGATCCTTCTATTCTTTGGACTAAATAACATCAACTTTCTCAGTTCCGTCATCATTGGAGAGATGCTCCAGCCCTCTGATCATCCTTGTGGCCATTCCCTAAATTTGCTCCAACAGATCCATGTCTTTTTTGTGCTGTGGATCCCAGAGCTGAACATACTACTCCATTTGGGGTCTCATGAAAGCAGAGTACAGGGAAAGAATCATCTCTGTTGCTATCTGTGCTATACACATTTATTTCATGATTAATCTTTTGATTTGCCTTTAATGGCAATGCTTTCAGAACTTTAATTCTTTAAAATTACGTATTTTTAATTGTATATAGAGTTTACATGTAGTTATAGGACTTTTACTCATTGTGCCTACTGGACTTGGTTTCCTGCGTTAAAGAATGACCAAATTTTTTAAAAACCTGTAACAGAAGAGCTACTAGATTATCAAGAAAGTTGTAGGAAAATATTTAGCCCCAGAAATAAAAAACTTTGTTTCTTTGTAAAAATCAGAGATGTTTTACAATAGAACAGTGTTGTAGATGAGAAAGCAGAGAACTGTTAGAATAAAATGAAATAAAGACCTTAGAAGAAAAGGAAATAAAGACCTTATATTTAGAGATCTATTACATCTAGGAATGAAAAAGAGTTGTGGGGCAGAAGACCTATTAGAAAAATTAACATGTTAAAGACAGAGAAGTCCAAAAACTAGATTGCAGGCATAGATTGTAGCAGTATTTTACACAACTTTAAAAGCAAAGCAAAAACAAAACAAAACAAACAAACAAAAAACCCATAAAATTACATGTTCTATTCTCAACTGGTAAAAAGCATTAGTGATAATGAGTTCATTGTATGCATGATCAAGCTCCTGTTAAAAACCACTGAAATAAAACTAAAACCAAAATATTTATATTGTTCCGAGTTTGCAGCTACACCTGTTTTCACAAGTGACAATAAAAGCATGATATCTCTTATGCTTAAAATTGGAACATACTGGTGTGGTAGTATACTAATGTCATGTGCAGTAAGTAATTGTGTTGCAATTTATGTTTGGTTTTCTTGTCCAGATTAACTACAGGGCTTGGAGTCTGTAATTTTTAAGTTTATAGTCCTAAAGAGGGAGGCAGAGTTCATGTCTCAAATAACGTGCATCATTTTTAAGCAGCAGAACAACAAAGGACTTGCTTGTTCATTTTTTCTTAGTGATTGCGTAACATAGTATAGACTTCTTGTGCTGCTCACTTCTAAGTGATACACTGATTGTGTGTAAATGTTTCACAGAAGTGACCTTCAGAAAGGACTGAAGATAGGAATATGATAAATTAATCAACCATTTTCAGCAGGCTGTCTCAGAAGAAAGTAGAATTGTATTCACACAGGATAAGAAAGACATGATTTGTTAAAGCAGATCCAGAGGAGGGGTGCAGGAATGCTCAGAGGGCTTTAGCATTTTTCCTATGAGGACAGATTGAGAAAGTCATGAGTTGTTCCGATTAGAAAGGAGAAGGTTCTCAGGAGATCTGATAGCAGCCATCTAGTATTTAAAGGGGGGCCTACTAAGATGACGGGGAGAGACTATTATCAGGGGGCATAGGGATAGTTCAAAAGGTAATGGTTTTAAGCTAAAAGACAGTAGATTTAGATGAGGCTGTAAGATGAAATTCTTTACTATGGAGGTGTTGAGGCAACTGGAACATGATGCCCAGAGAAGTTGTAGACACCCCTGGAAGTATTCAAGGCCAGGCTAGATGGGAACTGAGCAACCTAACCTAGAGGAAAGTATCCCTGCCCATTGCAGACCCACTGAAACTAGATAATCTTTAAAGTCCTTTCCAGACCAAACCATTCAGTGATTCCATTCTATGATTTTGTGATTCTGTGCAGGAATATGACTGATAATTTATGCTATCATCATCTGTGGAACGGAGAGAGTGTACTGATGGCAATATGGTAAGAAATGAAAATGAATGACCTGTGAAAAAAGATCTCGAAAATGAGAATAAGACCTTAACAAAGTGAAAGACTGAGAATTTACTTACTATAACATTGGTGAAGCTAAAAGCACATAGGAACAAGAAGTCTAGCCCTAACCTAGATTATTTATTTATTTATTTAATTTTCCTGAGTAGGTTCCAAACTTCTTTGTAAAAGATTTCAGCAGTATTATACTAAAGCTAAAGTACAGAGAATTAATGCAAATTCCAGGCTGTCTCTACTGGTAAAGAAATGGGCCAGGAATATTTTGATGTCTTTAGAACCATATACTATGTACAGCTCCCATCCTATAAATTCTGACATTAACCCCTCACTCTGTTCCCCAAGACAGACCAGGATGCAGTCCCTTGTATACATGATGCAACTTGAACTGCACTTATGAATTGACTGAGAGCAGGCCACTAGCCCCCAACAAACTCATGCTGATTAATCACAGCCCAGAATTCATGCCTGTGCGTGAGCATATTAATTATTGCTACATTGTTTTCCTTGCATATGCATGGCTTCTAAGATCATCAGTGGTGTGCTAAGAGAAATGCACGAGGTGGTCCCCTAAACCTTGTCACAAGGTCTATCTCCCATGAGCCAGTCACTCAATAATTTGAAAGCTAATTCATTTATGAAATATTAAAATGGTTGCTGTCTCCTTGTTTTTCTGTTGTTGTCTTTTCATGGTTTGATGCTGAGAATGTTTTGAGCAAAATGAGTTGCCATGCTTGACTGGAACATAATGAATTTCCTTGCGAGTCCTTTCTTCATTGGCAGTGGGGCAATACTTAACCGATTTGATTCTTAATGGAAAATAAAATGCCATTATTACTGACGTGCACTGAATTTTGCTGATGCTGTATGTGATTAGCTCTTCCTAACAGTGGTCTATTTGTTGACAGAACTCATTTTCAGCCTAAAAAGTGGAAAGATAAATTCCTAGATTCACTAAGGTTAGTTTTGCCACTGTGTTCATTAGGACTTCATTTTTTCTGTGACTGAATCATCTCCAGAATCAGAGATATTGCCAACAGACTGTCAAGTAGCCAAGGAGAAGCCAAAGAGATTATTTTCTTAGGAAAATGTAGCAGCTATTCTGGGGAAAAACAAACAAACAAACAAACAAAAA
>PPHD01020288.1:0-13716 GCA_002909625.1 Bambusicola thoracicus
AGAACCATTTTACTTGAAAGACCAAGTTTTTCTCTGCTAGGTTTATCCAACTCCTCCTTTGGGAGATCCCTCTTGTTTTTTTGCATCACTGGATTGCCTCTCTGAGCCTGGCAAATTGGTTGGCCTACCATGCTGTAAAGTGGAGATAGTACTACCCTGTCTGTCAAGTCTGTTATGACAAAAAAAGCCTTTTTAGGTGTTAGATGTTAAATACTTTCAGAACTAGGTTTCTACAAGTCATACTGCTAATGAAATTGAGCCTGTGCTTCTTTTTTCTGTCTTCAGCAGCACAGCAATGCCAGCTAGTGAGAATAAGTTGAAGTCAGATCATGCCCTTTACCTTTACAAATCCATTAACAAAATTTTGCATGTTGGATAAACCACTGTAATAGAAGAAAACACTTGGTGTTTTCAATACTACCACACGCATGTCTAAATGTCTTCAATCCCATCACACCTGGGATCAGCAGAACTAAATGGTGAATGTTGACCTACTTTGTATGAAGTATGTATTTTTTCTTCTTTACAAATGTTAAATCTCATTGGCAGATTCAGTAAGTTTCTGTATATAAAAACAGTCAAATGTAGGCTATAATTTTGTCTTTTACTTTTCCTGAAATTCTAAAGGTAAATAATGACTTTTGTTTAGTTTTGTTTTGCCCATGGCTTAATTTTGTTTAGGAATATAAGTGAAGAAAATAATCTGTTGAATAAATGCTAATAGTATTAGTATTGGTATAGTAATTAGTACTAGTATTAGTATAGTAATAGTATTGGTATTAGTAATAGTAGATTTGTTTGTCTCTCTTTCCATCTATTAAGTATGTGCTTATAATATTAAACGTTGTTTGCAGGGAGACAAGGAGGCTGCATTAGGTCTTCAGTTTTCCCCACTCTGTGACCGCAAGTCTACTTTGGTAGCTCAGTCCCAAATAGGTAATGGCAAAATGTGTTTTCCTTTTTCTTCCCTGTGTACAAACTTGCAGTATCACGCGGACCTTTCCTACACCCATTATGAATTTTAAATGTCAAAAATCCCATCATATAAAAAGTATTTCTTTGTACCTATTTGTTCACCAAACTGCCCTTAAAGCAGCAATGCACTTATCTCAAAAGAATATGAAGTTATTGAGCACATGTGATGCCAGGGAGGTTTTAGGTAGCAGAGGATTTTACCGAAGTACTGAAAATGAGCCTATCTTATACTGCACACATTTTACAGTTTAGTAGACCATGCCCTCAAACAGGTTGGCTCTTGTTCAGGAACTTGAAAGGCTGCCCATGCTACAGTCTAAAAGGCTGGTACCATTTTGTAGATGCATCTCAACTAAGGCTAATTTTTACCTCAGATGCCTGGACTGCAGAGATCTGGCATAGCACAGCCAGGCCTCCCTGGGCTGGCAAGGACCACTGCATTCTATTTTCATCAATTCTAATTGCATTTTGGTCAGCAATAGCCAAATTTCTTTCCCATTTTCAAAAATACATGTCTTAGCTATCTCTACTCCCATTTCCTTCAGCAATAATAATGGAATAAAAATTGGTAAAAATCACTGGTGCTAGTTAGAAGGGCACATCCTAGATGCATATTATATGAAGCCACATGTATTAACAGCTGTACCTGTTGTGTGAGTACGTGCAGAACTCCTGCAGAGATTCTACAGGTGAAGGTGTCTTATCCTTGAATTGAAGCATGTCATCCTGTCTGATCTTGTTACTCAGAGCATCCTTTATTCTGTTTGAGCGGGATTTGAAGCATCATACCTACTGCAGAATGGAAGTTGGATCCTAGGCTGAAGCACCACTGCTCACCTTTGTGCTTCATGAAGACTCCTAGAAATCCATTGCTAGTTCACATTTTAGCTTTTTTTTTCCACTTTTTTTTTTCATCTTAAGTGCTCAGCAGAGAATAATGCTTCATTCTCTCACTATGTCATTCCATACCTTGACAAGCACTTTAAAATGTAAAAGACATTGTTCAGAGCTGACATCTCAGAACTGTGGGATGAATGCTGTCTCCTAGGGATATTACTTGTTCTCTTCACTGATTTGACAGAACACTCCTACATACTGTGAAATAACACTTTACCTCCACAGAATAATAAACAGCATTTTGAAGTATTAACTCCTTGGCAAGAAGCTCTGTATGGTAAAGGAGGTAGTATGACTTCTAGCCTCTCGGCTCATCTTTACTTCCCTTCTATTCAATAATTAATATTCAGTTCAAAATGGTAGGTGTGTTCTTCAGTGCATAAAATTAACAAGAAAAAGAAATGAGAAGCTATAATTATTGTCTAGTTATATCTATGCAGATTCACTAGCTGTTGTTTTTTGTTGTTGGTTTTATTCTGTTTAGTTTTGTATATTTTCCTTGAATAAATGATATTTCATATGTTGAATCAGTACTACAGTAATAAAATCAGCTTGATATCAAGTATTTATTTTTAGTAATGAGAGCTGTGAAAATGTAAAATCTGACTTTTTCTCTTTTTTATTCCCCTTCAGGTTTCATTGATTTCATAGTAGAACCAACATTTTCTCTTCTTACGGATTCGATGGAGAAAATTGTTATGCCTCTTATAGAGGAAGCATCAAAATCTGAAAGTCCTGCTTTTGGGACACCTGGGTATGAATACACGGCTTCTTTTTTGAGCTGACAAAATTAACATAATATCCTCTCAGAATTATCTTAGTACTTCCAACAGTTGGACAAGTAATATGAACAGCTATACAGTGTTGCCATCATGTGGTGCTATCTTGTATTTGCAGTATGTTATTCCTCCATTGATTGTGGATGAACTTGCATGTAAAAGGGTAAAACCACAACAAGGAACAGAACGCGGACATAAAATATAAGTTCTTTTTCTACCACATACCAAATAACAGCATTTCTTTTCTATATTATCTTTGTTATCTTTGTTCTCTTATCCTCAAGCATTTTTCAGAAAGATTTTGACAGTTCTTTGATGTCTGACAGACAGTTGGAAGTAGAGGTGGTGAAAACAACTTCAGTTCTTTTCTGAGTTTTTTTGTTTTTTTTTTTGTTTTTGTTTTTGTTTTTGTTTTTGTTTTTTGGTTGTATATTCATAGAATTGTAGAATGGTTTGACTTGGAAGGGACCTTAAGGACCATCCAACTCCAACCTTCATGCCATGGGCAGAAACACTTTGCAGCAGACCAGGTTGCTCAGAGTCCCATCTAACCTGACCCTGAATGCCTTCAAGAATGGAGGCTTCTTTGGACAACTTGTTTCAGTGCCCCACCACCTTCTGAGTAAAGAATTTCTTCCCCATATCTAACTTAAACTCTCTTTCCTTTAGTTTAAAGCCAATACCATTTTTCCTACCACTACACTGCCAGATAAAGATGCTGTAGGTCACTTTCCTTCTCCACTTTCCCATTTTAGCATTATTTTATATATACACTTGAGCCAGAATTGACTCTGCTTATATTCCATTTGTGAAACTTAAATACATTATAAATTAGATATTTGTTGGCTTTTTTGGTTTGTTTGTTTGATTTTAGTCTATCAGGCTTTTCATTTTTGCATCATGACGAAAGGTGTCTACAAAACAGTCATGGGTCAATGTGATTACCTGTGAAAAGCCATTTTATCATTAAAAAAAGAAAAAGGAAAAGAAAAGGAAGAAATAAATGAAAAAAGAAAAGAGAGTTATTACAACGGGACATGTAGCTGCATATTCATATTTAAATGATCAGTTTGGCCTGTACCTTGTCTTACTTGTAGAATAGCTGCGGTAGCATTTAAGTAGTGACTAAAGCCAATTTTTTCTTATTATTGTTAATGTAGTAATGGTTCTTCGTATTTCACTTCTTCATATTGTTTAGAAGGGTTGCATTTTATTGCCACTCCATCCTGCTTTGACTACAAAGTTATGTAACATGAAGAGAATTTTCAGCTGGAACTAAATGCGTTCATGTGCCATATCCTGTCATGTCTTGCTTTTTTAAAATGGCACAACAATTAACAATCATATATCTTTCCTGTGAGTTCCCAGATACCATTCGCTGTTTAAAAACATAGCTAAGAAGCTGCTCCACAATAACTCCATAAACATTCTTTCAGGATCCAACCTTCAACTAGTGTATTTTCAGCTGTCACTTTGATTTTTTTTTTTCCCTCAAAGATTTCCTGGAAAAAGTTTGGCAAGAATAATTCTCAGGTTACATCTTCATGGGTTGTGGAAATATCTCGTATCTTAGGCATCCTTTGGTGAAGACACTCATCTCTCCGTAGTGATTACATGCATTTCCTAAATAATTTGATTTAAATTAACTGTTTATGTATTTTTAAATATGCTCTATTGTGTATATAATTTAGGATTTTTTTTTTTCTTTCCGCAGCCAGAATAATTTGGGAGCAGTAAGCAATGTTGATGCACAAAGACGACACAATTTTAGAAGTACAGCAGGTGATGGAGCAGCTCACACAGAAAATTCCCTAGCAACTGTAGACCTAAGAAGCTTTAGGGACAACTTGATGCAGATAATTCAAGCAAACAAAGAAAGATGGAAGGAATTAGCAGTAGAAGGTATGATATACTAAGAAGAAATTGTCATAAATTACTTTCTAAGACCTCCCTGATTTTGTTTTTGAATTTCCCTCAACCTGTAAAAATAGTTGTGTTCATGTATTTTATTTTATGTCTGTTTGGATGACCCTGTATATAAGGTGTAAGGAGGTATAAGGAGATGTAAGTAGTCAGGGTATGAGAGGAAATCATACAGCCTGTACAGTAAGGCCCTGTTTTGCCAGCTAATCTTTAGAAGGCTGTTTTAGAAATTTGCATTTTTGCACATTTAATTATAACTAATAATGACAGTCACCTTCAATGCCAAAATCAGTAGTTCAAAGTATTATGTACTACCATGTTTCTTAAAAAACATGGAAGATACACTTCCTATTAGAAATGCTCTTTGTTCCACACTGTAACAAAATTCAGCCCAAACAAGGCTGAAAATGACTCTTGATTTGCCAGCTGATAGTTAATATAGCCAAACCTACATCGTGGATCTTAATTTGTGAGTCATACCTGAAAATTGTCTGGAGTTACAGTCATCTAAGTAAAATGATTTGTGATAATTATTGGGTGAACACAATTTATAACCTTGATCCATGTTAACTGAATGCCATTTAGGAACATATTATCAATACAGTCTGTGCTGTTTCCAAGTAAGCACCTGGAACATTTCAGTACAGCGTTTCACTGCAGGGACTTGTCTCACTATATGTGATCTCACACTGACTGCAGGGAATGGTATACTGGTACTCAGTGCCAGCCTTGTCTTTCATATCGTCTTCCTCAGCAGCTTCTTTTCCTCTTGAAGGCAATGCTAAAATCTCATGTAGTGCTAGATTGCAAATGAATATTCTTGTTAAGAGAAAACTAAGAGCAAGCTTTTGTATCTACTGCTAAACAGCCATTTTGGTTTTGGTACATCAGCACTCTGGTGCATTGCCATGGAGGTGTACAGTGCTATTAAAAGGATAATTGTTCTTTCATTTCTGTTACTTTGTAGTGCTCTATAAATTACTGATAGATTGAGTCACGTAAGCCTGGACCGTTGACAGCCACTGAAAAGACAGAGCTTCTCATAGCAAGAGGTTTAAGAATTCTCTGGAGTAAGCGATTGTATCTCCATACAGTCAATACTGTTATAACACCCACCAAGATCCAAATCCAAGAAGTCAGGCCTGTTTTCTACTGTGAGAAACAGAGCTGTTAACATTCAAGATCCTCTTCTTTTCTTCCATTAAACAAGGAAGTACGTTTAGGTCCCAAACAGAATTACAGTAGAATGTTCATTAGGAAAACCGATGAGTTAGTGAAATAACTTATAGAGGCTAGAATAGCATGAAGATCTTCAGGGTTCTTGGTTAGATTCTAGGGGACCTTGTGAATAGTGAATATACTTTTTGAGTACAGACTTCTATTCTGTTAGTACTGTAGCAGAAATGCTAAGTCAGGGCCTGAACCAGTAATTGAGCACCTGGTGGGAAGGTAGGGACAACCCAAGGGAGCTCAGGTGCATGTAATGCCCCTGAGCGACTGGGAGGGGTGGACTCAGGATCCACCCCTTCCCAGACCTCATTTAAGGGTTGATGGTGGAGACAAGGGTGTCTCACTGGAGATCCCTGTGTATGTGATGCCTTCTGAAGGTAAGTGGCTTTTTTCCTTTATTTCTGTGCCCACAGCTGTTGCACTTGAGCAAATCTTTACTTGCTGCAGCACAAGGCCTTGTTGCTCTGCTGTCATTGCTGCACTTTCCATTGTGTTACAGTACACAGGTGCTAAGTTGTTTTTTGTTTGTTTGCTTGTTTGTTTTTTAAATAAAAGCTATGGGAGGCTTTTGGAGGTTTGTGGAGGTTACTTTCCATTCATGTTTTTGTGAATTAATATGACTTTTATTCCATGTATGGGCACAAAGTGTTGCTGAAAAGAATAAAAATATTTTTTCTCTAAGAGAATGTAACCTTCTATGCAGCAGTACCTGAGGTAGAACATATGTTCCTTGCCCTGTAATTGGGGGAATACTTCCCCAGTTGATTGGAATTAACAGTATACCTGCTCTGAAGATGTATTCTGTTAAGGCTGAAAATTCTTAATCTGAGTGTGCAGAACTAACATGTTGTAATCAATGAAATAATTTTGAACTCTTTCTACTTGAAATTTCTTCCAGATTACACAAGTTTAACTAAGTTTCTAAGTCAATTATATGAGATCTTGAACTGGGGCTACTTCTCCTATTTTGCCTGGATCTTATGCCAGTTTCTCTGACTTTGTTCCTTGCTGAGAAGTTAGTAGGTTGCTCTCTGCATATGTATGAATCTGTATTTTACTCTTCTGTTAGTAGGAGCACCTACTGTGGGAAGGAATACTAGTACCTCGCTGCCAGGTGAAAGGAATGCTGTTGCTACAGTTATTCTTAGATAGCTAACTTATTACAAACCGCAATGAGCTGAGGTTGCTGAGAGTGTGACATGCCTGAGGCCAGCATGGCCTGGTGGTAGGCTGGCTGGCTGTTGACATAAACCTCCAAACACTTTGAGTGGCCTGTGACTAACAGTACTCTTTCTTTTACAAGAACCATCTGCATTGCTGTCTCTAGGCTTGCAGTCACTAGGTGCTGTTACTGGACTGCTAGATTAGTTCACAGCTCAGGAGAAGAGTTGTTTCTATAACGTATGGTGGTATGGATGCACAAAAACAAACAAACGAAAACTAGCAACAATCCTTACGATTTTCTCAGCAGGAATTGCATTTGTTCCAGTTTCTTACCTTAGCAGGATAAGGTTGTAGGTGCAGCTCTGGCCATGAGGCAGTACTGTGGAGGCTGCAGGCCTGAGGTAAATGATCTGACTCCTATGCCCAGAGTAGGGGACCAGGACACACTGACGTGGTGTTTAATGGGAGACCCAGCAGGTTCTGCTGCTGCCGCCCTTCCCTGAAAAGATCCTGGTGAGACTGACTCAGAGCAAGCACCTTGGTGCAAGGAGCAAAGTGCTTTATTTTGTGAGGGCCTGCGTTAGCAAGGAAATCATTTATCTACCTAGGCAGCTGTCTGTGAGCTTCCTTAACAGAAGGCTCTCAAAATGAGATGGCTCCGTTTTGCTTTAAAAAACAAAAAACAAATAAAAACCTTGTCTTGTATAATTGATGCAGAGGAGCTCAGTGCTCTATAGCCTAAGGGTCCTCAACCTTTCACCACTGGAGAATTAGAGGAATGTGTCTCAGGCCTTTCAGGGAATTTTGTTAACAGGGAATTACCATAATGATCAAACATCTGGGACTCTAATTTGAAAGCCTTGATGTTTAATTAATATTCCAAACCCCTAATCACTAGATAATCTGTCTTTGTTCAAGACAACACGATGATAAAGAGACCATTCCATCCCCTGATTTTCTTTCAACACATAATGGTGTTAACTGCTGCTATTTGGAAGTGTGATAGTTACAGCAAGTTAACAGTAAAGATGAGTCTGAGAGGATGTTTCATCAGAGATGCTTGCTAAGTCAACTTTAAGATCTGAGAGTTATTGACCTATGAGAAGCCACTAAGAGACAACTTGTTTGGAAACCTTTAACTGTCATACAGATGTACTTGGAGCATAAAAAATTATCTTGACTTTACAGCTGAGCAAAAAGAGACATAGCTTAGGGCACTCAGCAAAGATCATATGATAGAAGAAGAGAATATAGTATACAGACCAAGGGTCTAGATGCCAGTTGGATGGGCACATCACTAAAGCATGCAGAGGTTGCACTGCAGGATAATACAATCAGCACTATTATTTGTTGTTCCCAGTGCTTCATTTTGAATGAAAAAGAAAACAGCTTGCATCTTTGCTGTGTGGGTCAGTTTTATTATTGTTTTGCATTTTTTTCCATGGGATGCAACTTTGAATAACAAATGCCTCTTCTGAAAGACCTCTGGATCATACCTGCAGGCCTCCCTCAGGCACTTTCAATCCTGCATCCTTCTAGCCACAATAACCACAAGGTTTAGATCCATTTTGTCTGAAAGATAGTCTCTGCAGACTACCTAATAAGAAGAGAGCAACAGCTGCTGAAATGCAAAAATCTGATAGCATCTTAATGTGATTTAGCAGCCACTAGGGTGGTGGGAGGATGTGTGTGACAGTCATAGAAATCGACTGACAGTTTGGCACATGGAAATTTACTCTAATAGACTGTTTTAATCTGTTGAACAAAATAAATTCAGAGGTCTAATGGAGTCCCAGCTAAGACCAGAGGCAGTGATTTTAACTGCAGTGCTAAAATGCTTCAGTCACAAGCAGTCTTTGAGCTAACTTAGAGTTAAGAATATTGGGACGAGTTTTTTCTGAGGTCTGAGTAAGTGCAGTGAATGTGCTGAGCCAGGAGGATCAGGAAATGCTTTGTGTTGATGTTGCGCCATAAATCAGACTTGAGAAGTGGTAACCGAACCCCAAAGCGGAATCTGCTGCACATGCCCAGAATAATGTACCAAAGCCATCCTGCTTCTGCACGGGGCTCAAGGAACCTTCCCCTCTAGCAGGTTGAGGATGGAGTGTCCCTCTTGTCCCCCAAGCCCCAGAGTTCCAGCATTAAAGTCCCTACACTTACAGCTAAACAGCAAAAGGGAAGTTAAAAGGTGGAGGCTTATTTTAACTAAGTCCTTATGTAAAAAGTTTTGATGGTCAATGAATCCTTTTGTTCTGTTCTCTGCACGACACAATGCTGTGATATCCATCACCACCAGGTTACATGGTTTGCAGTAGTTTTTCATACTCCTATGGCTGTGATGAAATCTGCATATGAGAAGGTGAATGTTGAAGGAGTTGATGTCTAAATAAGTCTGTGGGTTGCTGCAGTCTATTCTTGGATTTGAAATGGAGGGGAAATCAGTCACAGCTGTTTGGGAACTCCTGGAAATTTCTTTGAAGAGCACCCCAGACACCAGGATCAATCTTGTTTTCTGCATGGTTTTGGAGTTTACTACTGTTCTCTTCCTCCTCTCTTTAAAATGACATAGGTGAGAATGCATCATCTGGAAAGATGGCATTCCTTCCCATGTTATCCTGGGTCCAGTCCTTTGTGGAATTTGGTTTTTGCGTTAAGAAGCAGACAATCCATAAGATCAAAAAGTTTGTGGTAATCTACAGAAGGAGTTTCTAACACCAGGTGACATTGTTGTGGTTTAACCTGGCAGGTGGCTCAGCACAACACAGTTGTTCATTTACACCCCTTCTTCCCAATGGGGTGGAGGAGAGAATTGAGGGAAAAAGAAGTAAAACTCATGGGTTGAAGAAAAAACTATTTGTTAAGGTGGAGAAAAAGAGAAGGATAATAGTTATGACTATATATGTGTACATAAAAAAGTGCTGCACAAGGAATTGCTTGCTGCTTCCTGACCAGTGCCCAGCTAGCCCCCTGAGCAGTGGAAGAGAATGAGATGAACTCCCATCTCCTTCAGAACTCCTTCCACGCAGTGTCAAATAGTATGGAATATCCCTTTGGAAAGTTTGAGTCAACCATTCTAATTCTGTTCCCTACCAGCTCCTTGGGCCCTTCTTTGAGAACTGGTTCTGTATCACAGCGCTTTGCAGCAACTATAAGCATTGATGTGTTATCAACATTGCTTTTGCCCTAGAACTGTGAAACAATCCAAGGCAGGCCTGTGATCAATAACTGCAGATCTTATTTAAAGAACCTGCTTTTACAGATGTTTATTAAGCCAAAAATGGAAAGTGACTTAATGAAAGAAGAGTCGTAGTTGGTGAAAAGGGTAGAGAAAAGAAGTCATCTTCAGCAGTTAACAAAACAAGCAACAAAAGCAACTACAAAACCCTCAAAATCAAGAACTACTGCGTACCAGGATGCTTCAGCTATTCTGGAGGCTGGCTGTTACATCACAGCTCCTGACAAATTTCCAAAGCATGGCAATTACTTTGCCAGCATTCTAAACTAAACACATGAAGTGAGACACACCACTTGTGTGGTGCTTACTTATCAAATGATATGTTTCTTCTTGTGGAGGACAGTGGTTTATGGCAAGAGATCGGGAGTTGGAGCAGAAGTACCAAAGAGAAGGACGCAACTGACTGCTAACAGATCTTTTAGGAGAGGCGATGTTAAGAAATTTTGATGATTGCACTTGTAAAGAAAACAAACTATTGAGAATGTGTAAATAAGGCTGGCTCCAGGCACTTTTCCAGAATTGGAACAGAGAGAGCAAGAAGAGTAACAACAGTAATGCCTGCTCTGAGTTCACTGCCTGCCTTTATCTGAATGAAACCAAATAAGTCAACACTGTGGTGAGCAAGTATTAAATGAATATTATGCTTATAATAAATTATAAGCAGATATGTTGTAACCTGCTTTGGACAGATCTGTTATTTAACCTAGTAAACTTGCAAATGCGAGGTTACCTCATTCGTTTGCTGTGCCCTGTTTCCATCCCTGGTTGGCCATGGTAAGGTGTCCCCGTGGAGGAGCAGGAAGTTGCTCTTTCTAGAAGTGCAGTGGAGGGTTGAAGGCTCACAGTCTCCTACCCAAAGTGGTCAGATGGAGCCAGAGGCTCTGACCTGTGACACAGTGCTCCTGTCCAGACCTTCTGCCATTCTGCTTCTCTTACACTGGTGGCATTAACTCAGCAGTGCCTCATATGAATCTTAGTTATTCTCTCATTGTCTGAGCCTCTTCTATAATCTGTTGAATACTTCTGTTCCAACTTTTGTTGTGGAAGCTAAGTTAATACTACAGTTCTAACAACAAATACCTTAACCAGTAACAGATAGAGGAAATCAAAACATTAGAGATAGGTCAATGTACAGTCAAAGGCACTTCAAAGAAACCTTTAGGCAAACCCCACTCAAGTTTTTGCTTATGCTGAGCACAAAAAAATAAACATCTACCAGGAAGTCTAAATGAATTGACATATATGAACAATTTTAACATATTTTATGTAAGTATTAATTTAGCTTACATTTTCAAACATTCCTTCTTTTTTATATCTGTATAATTATATTTTAGCTTTCCTTTCCTCAACTTACTGATGCATCTGAACAGCTGAATTGATTTTTATCATGGAATTTCCTTGGGCTTTTTATGAAGTTAAGGAAAAATTCTTGTAGCTCCTCTGTATAGTGGCAAATATAGCTTGTAAATGTATTTATTGGGACAAAAGCCTTAGGTAAGTAGGTTATACCTCAAATGACAGATGCTGTAATTAACATATCTAGATTAAACATCAGATTTGCTCTAAGCTACACATTGTTATTTCTCAATGTCTTTATCCCAAACACTTCTTTAAGCATTGTTCAGCCTGCAGTGCTTGCACATTTTTAAATTGAAGGAATTTTTACCTGTTATAGTAGTATGCAGATTCTGAAATCTGAATTTATGAAACAGATTCTAATAACAAGGGCAATAGTTTCCCTGTGAAATTCCTCAAATTTGTGATTTCTTGATTTTTCTTATATTATACTTTCTGGCATGCTTATTGGTTATTTTTAATCAGACTTTTCACCCTGTGTGACTTTTCCATTCTGTTTTCTTCATCTTTTTGGTTTGTCTTTGTATGACCTCCCTGTGCTGCTCTATTTTGTCTCCTTTCACTCTGGGCCATTTCATTTGTACTTTTCTCCAAGTTTCTGCAATGGAGCATGCAATAGAGCCTTTTGTGAGCATATTGTTGCTGATGACCTCTGAAGCACAATTTTTTGCCATATTTCTTCTTTCCCATCTTGTATGTTGTGCTACCCATGAAGGCAGCAGAAATGGATTGCATGCATATAGGCCTCTGAAATATGTTTCAGCTTAAGTTAGTTACCATGTTGGGCTTTTCCAGCCTGAGGGACAAACCCCCTTCAGTGCTGATGCCTCCCTCTTCCTGGAAGGGTGCTTCTCTCCATGTCCCTTCTCTATTACAGGACTGGTGAGCTCTGCTCCTCCCAGTCATATCATAGTAAGCGCCCTGCTGGTGCTTCAGCATGAGGCTCTCCTATTCCCGTCCTTCAGCATACAGTGTATTTGCTGTTGCTCATATTACCTCCAGATAAAGAGGTATAAGTTAGAGGTCAGACCAGAAAGCAGACTGCCGTGGCTTAGTTGTAATAGCATAATCAGGACCAGGATCTGAGCTATATTTAACTCATCAGTGCACCTGCCCTCATGTAGAAAGTTGATGCTCACAGTGTTCCCATATGCAACTCAGTGACTACTCTGAAATCAAACAACTGTGGCATATACTTCATATCTAATTCGCGTGTTTTGTTCCCTCTTTGTAGAAGAACTTGTGAAAAATGTTGATGAACAGGAAAAAGACCAGAGCAGAAATTCCACAGATGCACAGTTACAGGAAGAGACAAGAAGCAGACAAAATGAGAGTAGTCAGGGAAGCGGTGGTACAGCCTGTCCTCCCAGACCCATCGTCCTACAAGTAGTCACTTCCAACACTTCTCTGAGTGATGAATCCAACTCAGAAAAATGCACTAACTCTGATCCGAACCAGAAAGATCTCACCGATGCCCAGCAAGAAACACAGAATACAGACCCTCTGAATGGTAATACTTCATGACAAAGCGCCAGTCAATCTAATGAAGCTGTCCAGGGTGAAGCTGCAGCAGTGTCTGGTATCTCCCTGTCTAACTTCGACAGTGGTAAAATATTACAACAAAGTGTTGTAAAACCTCCTGTGTAAGAGTTTCTTCAGGAGTGTGTAGAAGCAAAAGTATCCTAACCTATCAAGTAAAGACATTTGATATAAGCAAACAACTAATATATGAAGATGATGATATTTGGTATCTAGTAGAAAGTCCTTTACATGAAATACCAAGACTTTTAGTTGAACAGAGAATGATTTTAAAGAAATTTAAAGATGTGTATTTGTAGTTAAACAGCACTTTGTTACTAGAGAATGAGGTAAACTTCCAAAACAGGAGTATTTAACTTTTGCTCTTATTATAGGTAATTTCTGTTGTGCACTTAAAATGCAAACCCTTAGCTGAGGCACTTCATATGACTGTGATGTTGTAAACCATTTCTCTTGTACTAAATATAATGTGAACTAACTTTGATGGATTTATGTAGATGGGATTTGCTAGCAGTAGTAGGAATGGGACTGGGTCATCTTCTCAAGAAAGATCAGTTTCCTGATTGTAATCTGCTGGACAGGCAGAGTAAACAAAACATTCCTATAATGTCAGAATAT
>PPHD01020289.1:0-13715 GCA_002909625.1 Bambusicola thoracicus
TTTTTTTTTTTTTTTTTTTTTTTTTTCTGATCAAAGGGCTAATTGTTAAACTAAACGTGATGAAGACTGAAACACACTTTAAGTAGGTTTGTAGGAAACTTCTCAGGTCGTGCTGGCACTTGTGCACTGCGGCATGACCAATACTATCTGGCGTTTTGAAGGCCAAGATGGGATGTCAGGGTTAAAGGACCAGAGGAAGTACCTTGAAACAACTGCTTGTTGTATGCGCTGCTCTTATTTGACAGTCAGTGCTGAACAGCGATTCTTGGCTGAGCAAATTAAACACATCTGAGAAAACTCCTCCCACTGTGGTCGCTGTTCTGCCAGTAGTGAAGGGTCCTCATTTCACACCTCAGTACGTGCCAGGATTCATTCTCCTCTAGCATGAGCACACTTATGCCTTTATCCTATAAAAAAGAACTAAGAGCTAAATTGTTGTCTGGTGGAGTTCTGGACTAGTGGTAAAAAAATAGAAGAATCTCACAACCAATAGTTTTTGCATAATACTAATAACAGCATAACCCAAGCAATGCTATTGCCACTATCAAGTGTGACTAATTAGATACATAAAAATAGCTTTCCTCATCTCTAGAAAGCATTTATCTTCTTAAAATAGCCCTTTTATTTAAGATTTTAATTTTCGAGTACTGAACATGTGAGGCAGAGTTTGACAGCTAAGAGGATTGCTTGTCAGAGAAGGCTGGGTAATTTTTGCAGAGCTGGGGGTATGAAAGAGAAGGTATCCTGCAGCTTGTCTCTCTGTCTGTGTTTGTACAGTGCCGCGGGGACTGAACTCTCCTGGCTTAAGGTTTGCTTCTGCTGCCAAAGCACAGACGTGAAGTCATTAAGCTGCATGAGGCTCTGAGGACCCACAGCTCTAGGGCCTTCCAGCATGAGGACACATCACCTGCTGGCACAGACACCAGCATCAGCACTCCAAAGATGATGCCCATGGCAGTGTGTGATTAACACGGGAGCAGCCTCTCCCACATTTCTCTGCTTTCAGACCTGCCAGGACAGGCCAGAAAACACCTGGTCTGCTTTCATCGGTTGAATTCAGAAGGGGCTTTGACATGTGTTGAAGCAGAGAGACAATTCTAGAAGGAGCAAAGGTACTGCAGGTGCGAATTGAGACGGCTCCCTTGATTTCAGGACTGTTCATAGAGTTGATACAGCAGCCTCTCTCTCTGCCTTAACCTACTCTGCCCGGTAGTGCCAGCACTGTTGACGGAGTTGCTGAGATGTCTGATAACAGATAGGAAAAAAAGTGTGATTAAAAGATGTGCATAATTTTAAATAAGTGCATTCCTCAGTGTCTGGAAAGTGATGTCAAGGGAAAAAAAAATCAAAGGAAACCTAACAAAATAATGCCAGGCTTCAAATTCCCTTGTCTTTTCCGCTGACTGTTACTGACAGTCTTTTTTTCTTCTCCCATCTTATTTTTGTAAGTGGCAGTGAATTTATTATGGCTGTCACCACAGCAGGTGATTGGTATGCTGTACATGCTGGGGAATGAGAAAGCAGTGGGTGACAAAATTGTACTACTGTGCATAATTGTGGGCTGAAGAAGAGCACGTTGCCAGAAAGCTGCAGCAGATCTGAAAATAACCAACTCCCTCCCTCTTCTCCAGCTTTCTTCCAGTCCTCCTCTTATTCTGGGGGTGCTTCAGGATTGCCTCAAGCGCTCATTAAAGCTCTGCCTAAAATGTAATTTTCACATCCTTCATGGCACAAAAATGGAAAACCTTCTAACCCATGCTAACACAGGCAATTACTTCCTCGGTGTGCAGTACTTGTTGTTAATGACTTAGACCCACTTACCGCTCAGGGTAACAATTTATGCTCCTTTCTACAGTGGACACGAACCCTTCCCCATGGAGTCTGCTGGTTTTATGCAGCAGAGTTATTCACATGCTGTGGCAGAGTGATAAATGAATAAAGACTTTTTTCTTTTCCTTCTCCCTTCTTGATATTCGTTTGTAACTGCAGGTTGAAGTTATCCCCTCCCGCCCTGCAAATAAAACAACCAAACACTGCTGCTGGCTGACTCAGCCCTTAATGGCATCAGAAGCTGTAAGAAGGTTTTTGACTTGGTTTTAAGCCATGAGATTTGTGGATGTTTTTTCCGTTTTTATCAAAGGCATTCAGTATAGTGAATTGCTGCAATTTAGTATAATAAGCAGGAGTCTGTTTTGTATATATCTCATGACTGCTCAGTACCACCTCTAATCTTCCACTCTTTTTAATGCCAGAAAAATATTGTATAGAGTAGGAGGTGGCAAATGTTACCTCGTATTCAACCTCATCCATCAGCCTCCTCTTCTACGAGGCGAAAGTTTGCTCCCATGGGAAGTCATGCTGACTCCACTACAGTTTATTTGCCAGGGCAAGACGCATCCTGTTCAGCACTGCATGGCCACTGCATCTCTGGATACTCGTTTTTCAAAAAGGATGGTGTTTTTGAACATTTGAAGTATATGTTGGAGGATCAATGGATATCTGTTCCATTGTTACTCTTAATGTTCCCACATTCTTGTGCAAAGTAATAGGACGTATTTTCACTTGGCACAAGGGAAAAAGAGCCACCTGGGGCTAACCAAAACCTTTTCCCATTTGCTGCACAAGAGCTTTCAGCACAGTGTGCTGTCAGGCAAGCAAAGGATACACACATTTTTATTGGGTTCACAAACACCGCTGGTAGATTCAGTAATGCAAGTTTTCAACGTCAGTAAAGCCAACAGTTGCATCCCAAGGAGCAATATGTCATGTCAGTGCTGCCTCCATTGCCCTGTGCTGCTGGGAATGGTCCAAATTCCACAGAGTGGTTCAAAAGTTTATAAGAAGATAGATTTTAGTAAAATCTTATAGGATTTCCCTATGCATATAATGTCTCTTGCACTTGAATTGTCTCTGTCTGGCCCTCAAGCTTGGTGACAGATAACATTGTGGAATATATGGCAGATTTATTTTTGGCAGCTTTAATCAGTGCTGCTTTAAGTGTACTGCACAGACGAAGGACGATGCGCTCATAAGCAAGCACAGTCCTGCGAGTGTGAGAATGTATCTGCCTCACTACGTATTCTAACTGAGCATCCCTTAATGGCAGTGAAGCTCTGGTGGAGAAGAACGGTGAGTAACTTCACAGCTCAGAACATTTGTACAAAATCCCATTCTATCATCTTCACAGACCTGGAACTGTTCAGCCTGGAGGAGAGAAGACTGAAAGGTGATCTTACCTATGCTTATAAATATCTGCAACTCAAGTGGATGGGACCAGGCTCTTTTCAGTTGTGCCAAGCAACAAAATAAGAGGCAATGGGTAGAAACAGAGACACAGGAAGCGCTATGTGACATGAGAAAAAACACTTAATTACTTTGAGAGTGACTGAACATTGGAACAAGCAACCCAAAATGGCTGTGGGGAGTCCTCTTCTGAAGACACTCAAGACTCACATGGATGCTTTCCTGTGCAGTCTACTCTAGGGAACCTGATTTAGAAGGGCGTTTTGTCTGGATCATTTCCAGAGGTCCCATCCAACCCTTACAGCTCTGTGATTCTGGGATCAGATCTTTGGAGGAAATTCTTTACTCATTTTGTCTCCATTCCACTATTCCCGAGGGTCTGTCTGTTCTTGGGTATTTACTGAAATATTAACTCTAGATAATGGTGTTATCTTCATATATATAAAACCAGCAAGAAAAAAAAAAAGCCATTGAAAGTAGTTAGTTGCCCACATCTTTTGACTCAAAGTTTCTTCCCATTTTTACACATAACACAAGCATCCTGCTGCAAAGGAAAGCTCTTGACTTAAACATTCTTCCTAGCATTTTGGCAGTTCTCATCTCTAGCTGGCAGCAGGTGAAGTGCGGTGAAAATGTGGGGAAAGATTGTCCTTCTGTGGTTCTTTTAGATTTCCTGGATGCCGTTTAAGTATTTTCAGCTCTGTACTACTCAACCAACCTAATTACAACCTAATTACAATTTGCTTCTTATTACCGGCAGCCTTGAACTAGAAACTTGCACAGAAATATGTCCAGTCTCAAGCTGTTTGCAATCAGTATCTCATCTTAAGAAACGATACTGCTTCTTTGGAGACAAATTATCAGTCTGTGATTCATCGTTGTGATTTTAATTGGCCAGAATTACAGCTGTAGATCAAAATCCTATTAAGAAATAAGGTGCTTGACACCAGGATCTACATTTTGCAGCATGGGTTTCATTGTGACATTTTTCATATTATTACTTTGGCTTATCTGAGATAATATGTCCCTTGGACTAGCAGATTTGGTATGGCTTTTTAGAAGATGAGTTGCCTGTGTGTGTTCTCTGTTTCCTTGGATACCAGAGATTTCAAATCACAGCTCAACCACACACTCTCTATTCCATTACCAATCGGCATGTGAATGAAAATTCACACTTGAGTGACAGATCAAAATATAATGAATAATAGCATGTGGATTGTTTGGACTAAAGGTCAGACCAGTGCCATTTTCTTCTGTTTTTGGTTTATTTTGGTTGATGTCCCTGAGCTTTTGTGTCAGAAGAGACCGTGATAATGGTTGCTTCTCCCAAGTCACTCAAGGCTTTACAGTCCCTTGAATCTGCTCCTTGCCAGGCTGAAGTTGTTTGAATTTCTGTTATTGAAAAGTCGCATTCTAGCTTCAAAAACGTTGTCAGACTTCTCCTAACTTTTCAGTTCTTTAGCCTTATTTTTGAGATGTTTCAATCAGATGTACTTTTAAATATGCAGGTGTGTCATAGATACACACACAGTAGCATAATGACAATCCCTGTGTATCTCTATAATTTTTTATGAACAGTGAAGTTCTACCTTTGCTTTTCTGACCATTGCTGAAAGCCAAGCTGATGTTTCCTCAGGATGTGCCTCACTTTCTACTAAACCTTTCCTTTTCCTCTCTCCAAAAAGAGGAGACATAGTTCCTCAGCCACTCCATTCGGCCTCTAAAGTAACTTTATTAATTAGATATCAGATACTGCAAAGAGAATTTTAAGCAGATTTCTAGCTAACTGTCATTATTTATGATCAAATCTTGGCAAAGAGATACATACATATATGTATTTTCTAACTGCAAGTTGAAGCTCACAAAGGTTTCTCTTCATCTCTTTGCATTTCCAGTTTCCTTCAGAGAGGGGAAGATGCTGGAGCCAGGGATGCTGAGGATCTGCCCTAGTTACTAAATACCAAAGGTGAAATACCATCACATGTGACACAGGGTTTCATTTAAAAGTTGGGGTATATCTTACCATCTTTTTCACATCAGTGATTGCTGGTGCTTAGTGTTAAATGCTTTCACTGATATTCTGCCACGCTTCACCAGCTGTTTGTCCATTCCCACTTGCACAAAGATGATGTTAAACAAAATGCAAGACAGATACCCCCTTCATGTTCCCTGATGCTACAGTGAAGTGCAGTGCCCTACAGAGGGCCTACAGAGGGGCAAGCTGTACTGATCTGGACTGCTGAGAATAGAGATGGACTCACCAGAGAAATCACGTGGCTGTATCATTACTAAGTAAGTCTGCAAACATTAAGTTAGGAGGACTCACGGACTCCCTTAAGGGCCTTGCAGAGGCCTCACAGAGTGATCCGGACAAATTACTGAGCTGGGCAATCACAAGAAGTTTAACAAGAGCAGCTGCTAGACTCCATGCCTGGGACGGGACAATTCTGGCTACATGTACAGACTGGAGGAGAAGAGGCTGGAGAACAGCCCCACAGAAAGGATCTGGGGGTTCTGGTTACGACAATTTGAATGTGAGTCAGCAGTGTGCCCTGGCAGCCAAAATGGCCAACTGTGCCCTGGCATACACCACGGCCAGCACTGCCAGTGGGTGAGGGCAGAGATTGTCCTGCTCTACTCTGTGCTGGTGTGGCTTCACCTCGAGCACTGCATTCAGGTTTGGGCATCACGGTACAAGAAAGATATAAAACTATTTGAGAGTCCTGAAGTGAACTACTGAGACGGAGAAGAGCCTTCTGGTGGGCAAGGTGTGTGAGGAGTGGCTGAGGTCCCTTGGTTTGTATTTTGTGTATGTAATTTGAAAGGCAAACCATGAAAATACCTTGCTAAAGATGTCAACATTCAGCCCTTAGAAATGTTAGAAGACTTAAGTCCCAGTGGAATGATAATCTCAGCACTTGCAGATTTATTGACAAGCATACTCATATTCATTTTTAAGTGTCTTCCCACAAGGATTAGAAGGATGGAACGGTATGTCGGTTTGCATTTAGGTCCAGATATAGGAAGGAATACTTCATTTATTTTCATATTGTCTTCTTTCATCCTAAGCAACAGGGTATCTGAGAAGCAATGGAATTCTCTAATGAGAAGTCAAATGAAAACTCAGAAAGGTCGTTGCCATAACAATATGCTTTGGCATTTGCAAGTATCTTTGAACAGCTTTATAACTACTAGCTTCTGCTTGGGCTTAGGCTTTGTATAAGCAAGTCTAGATCTCATACCTATAATTCTGGCAAGCTCTCTTGAATTTATTTTCATCGGAGATTCAAAATTACACATATTTTTACTTGGTACTGATTTCAAAACTGTTTAAAGAGAAGTCTGCAGTGAATATGCAGAGCTTATTATGTTTTGTCAAAATAATGTTTCTCAAAGACTTTTCAGCCACCACCTGTGACTAAGGAGCTGTTGCAGTAAAGCCATGAAGAGAGCACTGATGAATTTAGAGTGCTGGATAGGACCTCCTGAAACATTCACACACGCCTTAACATAGACTTGGCTCTAACTGACCAGAGAGAAATTAGTTAATGTGACACCTCAGGCTTTAGTAACTAGGATTTCTGGCGGATCTGTGCTCATCAGATACATCCTACTGGAGCTGCACTGCTGTTGGTATCCAAGGGTTCAGTGCTAGCATGTGCTAGGGATCACCAGACCAGCTGTGGATTTCAGAAGGATCACACTAGCCAAAAGAAGGTGTTGATTAAATTGGAGTGAGTACACAATGTGCCCAGGAAACTCCTGCTGTGAGAACTGAGAAGCGTCCTACACAACCAAAAGTTAAAACTCTGATGGTCATTCTTTGGTCAAGCTAGAGGAAGACACTCAGCACATTTGTACCTTCCTAAGCAAGTACTAAATCATTATACATGTGTCATGAATTCTGGGGAATGCTGAGGAAATAAAAATAATCCACGTTAAGGTATTTGTCCTAAGTAGATTTTTTTTGTAAGTAAATCTGGGTTTGGCCTCCCACTTTTTCTCTGCTGATATTCAGGCTCTGAGCTTACATATGGCTAGAGTTATTCTCTGTGACAGCAAACAGAACCTCTGTGTAGAAATTTCCCTTGATACAGAAATCCACTTTCCTTGCCTTTGCTTTTCAGAAAGTGGTTTGTTTCTTCATTTAAATTCTTTTCCTATTCTGAGAAACAAGGCAGGATAAGTGCCCCCTCTTTTCTTTTTGTTCTAACTATTTGAAAATCTTAGAGGTAGAGGCAAACTCAGGCTTTCAGTGCTCTTTTGGAAATTACTGAAGTTGCATAGGAACAAGAGAAATATAAACTCTTGTTATCCACACTGCAGTAATTTGAAATGCAGCAGACATTTTTGCTGCTGTGGTGGCGCAACAAGTCACCTATTAGGCAGTTCCTTAAGCCCTCTGGAAACTAAGAACAAAAAATTATTTGCCATTTGGACTGGAGTCAAAATGACATCTTTTTTCTTTTTAAATTGTTTCCCACAGAAGCACTGGCAGAAGGAAGATTCTTCTGAGGGCTTATTCTGGGAAACTCTGCTCTTTTTGAAGTCTCAGAGCTTGGAGAACTTCTGTACATTAACCAACCTGTTGGTAAAGGACCAGCTTACTTTATCCACAAGCTCAATTCAACCCTCTTCAGAATAAATGGATTTACTACAGATATTAGGATACGTGGAATGGAGTCTCTAAGGTTGCCTTACCATCACATACACGACTCTAGACAGTGCTGCAGGATACAGGTGCCTTCCCCGGAGTCAGCAATAGCTGCCTCAATATCTCCCAGGCCTCCCCTCGTGTTTCTTAAGAGGCCTCGGGCAGGTGCTTGCGCCCATTTCGGTCCTAATATTGTCACTGGGAAGTCCAGAAAGAAAACTCTAACTCCAAAATGGTGTTAGAAAGCAAGCATTCTTTTAATTCACAGTATGCACCAGGCAACTTGCCTAGCCAAGCACGCCCTCTCAGAGTTCACGTTCTACATGTAGACAGTTAAGACGTATAAGCAATACATTTCCCCCAAACATAATAGCAAAAGCATAAATATTCATTTTTTTTCCTCATTATATGTTAATGTGCTTTAAGCATGCATGCTGCAGCCCTTCACTAGTTGTACAGCCCCCTCCTTCACCCCCATTTTGTCTTCAGCTACTTCACAGTGATCCCCAGATGACTTTCAGCTATTTTCCCCTTTCTGGCAAATTTCCATAGATCGTTACGCCATAATGAGCAACTTTTTGTCTTGGTTGGTGGTTACAAAGCTCCCAGTACATACTACATAGATAAGCAGTGCTCTGCTGTGGCATCAGTGATTTGCTTGGAGAAAACAGGGCTGCTAGGCCTTTGCATTCCAAGCAAAGTTAACTGGAAGATTTCGCTGAACTAGCACACATCAATTCCTTTTGCTAAACTAATATATTGGCCCTTAAACTAGTACGTATTTATCCCTGTTGCTAAACCAGCCTATATCAGTATTTAGGTTATTTCGTGTTTGATCTTAAGTTCTGAAGACTGAAATGTGCCTTGACTTGATCAGTACCTGTGCTTTGTCTCTCCTGGGAAACTGCATGGTACAAATGTTTGCTATTCTACAAAACCAACCCAGAAAAAAACATACTTTTGCTGGTGATACTTTCACTGTGAACCAGCTCTATCAAACAGAGTCCTAATATTTGACAAGTCCTCTGCTCATGGCTGCAGAGCTGACAACAACTGGAATTAAAATGGATGACATTTGTCTTTGTCCTCACTTGCCCAGGTGAAGAGAGCAGACAACACCTCACCAGTAAGAATTTTCTGAACAACTGAGGGTAATTTGAATATGGTTATGTTTAAAGAACTCTTATGATAAATACACACCTGCCTACTTGTATTATTTTGTGCCCAGAACGTGAAACACTGAAAGGTGATGATGCCCTCAAGGCTAATGAAACAGATGCCTTGGACAGAAGAGTATTATTTTCCTCTTCCTGATCCACATCAACACTAATTTTGGTCCTACATTCTTAATTTATAGAGCCAGAACTTTGAAAAGTATTAAAAGAACAACATTTGGTTGATATCAGTGAGATTTAGAGGACTGCACATTTCAGAACTGTACATAAACTCTTCACAAGGTGAAAATGTAAGCTACCAGTCTGATTCAAGGTCTAATTATTTAATTAGATGCTGTATCGATATCAGATTGATTCTTTTTCCAAAAGAAAACTAAGACTTTCTGCAGCTTTAATTTTATTAATCAATAAAATCTTTATGTTGAACGCTGTTTTATTCAAAATATAAATACTGTTATGCTCTAGTCTGATGAGTTATGAATGTAACAGCAGTTAAACTGTTAAGCTCCTTCATTCAGTGTGCACTGAAAGTATTTGCGGTCTGGTTTATTTAGAGTACCTGGAATATGGCTACGTCATTAATATTTTTGGAGTACACGGTGTTCTAGAGCAGTTCTGCAAGCAATGCATAAAATCTGTAATACCAATCCGCCCCTGGATTTTAGACAACTGGCTTTTACTCAGTCATTTCAAATGAAAATACCACACTAACTGCTTTAAATCAACTTCCCAGCAGATGCAGATGTAAGGAAATAAAAAATTATTGCATGTATAAGCAGAGAAAGATTGCATTTGGGGCAAAAAGTCCATGCTGTCTGAACCCTCCACAGCACAGATTTGTGTCGGAACGAAACCTGTGATTTGGCCCCAGATTAACACAGCCCTTTGGAAGACTTGCTTGTGGTAACTTGTCCAACACTACTTAAAAACTGTGTTTCTCTACTCGACATGGATATTAAAAAATTGTGATCCTCATACACTCCTAGCATAGGCATGACTGAACTGTGACACACTGGATGTTGTCTCTGCTCTGCATGTAGAAAGTGAGTTATTCTCTGTGATGTAAATTCCAGAACTGTATTTCCCGACAGCTCTTAATCACAGTAAAAAGCAATTTAATTATGCCTTAGTTTCAGTAGCAGGTCATTTTTATAAAATAATGTAACACACTGAAATGCATTGGTTATAAAATGCATGTAGGTTTGTAATGAAATATGCTACTTCCATTGTACACAGGCAAGCATAGGTATTCTGAGGAAGGGCATTTTTAAATACTGAGAGTTTGGTCCAAATACAAGCCACAGAAGGCCAGTGTAAAATGCTGTACATTTTTGGTGCTTCGTGCCTATTTTTTTCAATCAGTTGAGTACTCAGGGCATTCTTGGCTTGGCACCCAGGTGCCATGTCACTGTGTAAGTTGTGTGTGACGTTTACCCAAGCCAGACTAGTGCTGGGGATCTGCATGCAGAGTGCTTGTGCCTCCAACAAGACCAGCAGTGTGGCAGGACTGATTGCAGAGCGCAGTCGGGACAACTGCAGCCTGAACTGCACTGGCTGCAGGGCAGGAACCCAGCAGTGCATCTCCTGGAAGGTTCAAGGACTGCAGTGAAACCAAGACCCTCTGTCATTTTCCAAGACCCAGACTCTTTGGGAGCTAATGCCCAGGGAGCATGGCTTTCAATCAGCACGTAGGCAGCCCAGGGCAGGTCTGTGTCCTGGATATGGGAGAGATGTGGTATTAGGTTTGCCCTCCCAACAAATGCCCCATCTCACATACTACCAGATAGTACTCAGCATATGGGATACATTAATGCAGATTCTAACTGTTGACTGTGACCCAACCAGATGTCTTTTTTTTTTTTTTTTTTTTTTTTACCTTGCTCCTTTGGGACCTTTATAGCGAAGATTGCTTATAGAGAGCTTGCCTTCCTTAGGAAAGGTAAATCTATGTCTGTAAGAAGACGAAATGCATATCCGAACTTGTAATTCATATTCCTGAAGTACAAAATTACAACTGATATCGTTCCTGTTTAAAAATAGGTTTTCAAGTGAAACTGTCAGTTCTGGCTAGACTTGCAAAGTCTACTGGCAGGTTAAGTGCATGAAAATAAAAGAAAGAGGCCATGACTTTCTTGCAGTTACTCTTGCATGCTAGATGTAGCAATGCAAGGGGAACAACTTGATATTGCACAATACAGAGAGATAAGACAGAGCTGTTAGATAAGGTATGACAGCTAAGCTTATTTTCAGGAGTGATTGCCATGAGAACATACACGAGGGCTGCTCTGAAAGTAATACTTCCTGTTTTATGATGTCGGCCCACAGTGTCAGTGGCAGATGCTGATGGTAGGACAGTAGAGGTGGAACATTCCCACCAATATTCCATTACATTTTGTTGCAGTGCGACAGATGGCAGCAGAGGGACAGTCTGACAACATATCATCTGACACGGAAGTGCGTATGAATGCAGAGGTGTGTAATTGAATACCTACACATGGAAAAAAATGGCACCAAGTGACATACACTGATGCTTGTTGAACATTTATGGAGACCAAACAGCGGATGCGATCACAGCGAGCCAGTGGATGGTGTGTTTCAGCAGTGGAGACAGCAACATGAAATACACGCTGCCTTCTGGACAGCTAGGCAGATCTTACGAACGTGGCATGCAGGCTCTTGTTCATCACTTGTGAAAATCCATGGCCAGTTATAGCAACTATGTTGAAAAACAGTGTTTTGTAGTTGAGAATTTGCTCCATCAAATAATCTTGTTGTGTTCTTTGTATCTGCTGTAGTTTCCAGGGAAACAAATAGGAGGCATTACTTTCAAAGTGACCTAGCTATAAGCATCAGTAGGCTCCTGCAAGGATATGTCTTGAGGCTAGTTATCATCCCTGGGACGGGGACTGCGGAACATACTCCTCAATATTTTGGAATCTGAGCCTACAAATATTTGTTTTATGTGGGAACCTACTGAGCCGTTTATTATTTATGCACGTATTTGGTTATGGGATATGGCACTTGGACTAGGATTTACCTTTGAGAGAAACTGCATGTGACATGATACAGCTGACAGGAACAAGCTCAGTCTGAACACGTCTCCATTGCCATGAGGCAGCTCTGCTTTCACACGGGTGGTCCAGCAGCAGTGGCAGGACATCATTAGCATCTGCTGCCTTGTCTACCTAAGTAAAATCTTATCCAGTAAAAGCAAAACTTTGTAAAAGCTGTATAAAATTAAAGGATTAAAATACATTTTGGTCTCTTCTCATCTGGATCTTTTTGAGACTAATTTCTGAGTTGACACCTAGAGACAAATTTGAAAGCCAGAGCATTTCCTTTTAAATTCTTGGCTGTGACCACACCACTGTGCCTGCCCCTTTACTTCTGCAGGGACCGGTATTAGAGCAAATATGATGAAAGCATTTGTAACATAGAAAATAATCAAGTGCTTCAGCACATCACTTTCACTGCAGCCAAACAGAGACTGAGGGCAAAATGGAAAACAAGAGATGCTGAGCTGTAGGTAAACCAAGCCCCTCAAGAGGGTAACCCATCAAACTCATCATTTCTCTCACACTCAGCTTTTCCCAGGTGCACGGATTCCCATACTTCCAGGCACATTTTACGAATAGGCACGTGCCCTGAGCTCACAGCTCTTTGCCACCTGGGACGCTGCTGCACAGGGAAGATCTTCAGAGTTGTTTCAGCTGGCTTTGTAAGGAAACAAGGTGACCTTTTTGCATAGCAAGATCCAATGCTGCCAGCAAAAAGAAAAAAAAGTAGTGCTAGAAGAATTGCTTTTGTACGGAAGGAACTACTGAAATGTAAATATGTACATGCAGTTGTGTTAATATGTGCCTCCAACATTAAATCAGCCACAAGTATAAAACAGTGGGACTTCCTCTCCCACTCTGTATCCTTTGAGCCACTCAGGCCATGTAGGGATCATGGAGAAGCCATGCATCTCTCTGCAGTTCTTCATAAGGGGGAAAGTAATTGAACATGAAAAGAATCATCTTACAATAGCACTGTCAGGGAAGCCATGCATCTAAGCACGTGCTCATCTGCCATTTGAGCTATCCCTGGATCCTAACAAATGGTCACTCATTTGAGTGCTCAGTGTATTACAGTCAGAGAAGAACAACTGCAAGCAAAAAAAGTAAATTAAAAAAAAAAAAAGTTTATAGAGGAGATCTAACCTAAAAAACCAAACCCCAAAAGTATTAGACAATACTAATTCTAGTGCTCTGTCATAAAGCTTAATTATGATCAGCACTTCAGATTGCAATCCAGATACTAAAGAGTCTCAGAAGGGAGGTACACCCTAATAAATCTTATCATTGCTCTGACCTGAGGAATGGTCAGAATCCATTTTTTCTCTTACCCCCAAAAATAGAGAATTAACAGAAAGAGCTCTTCAGAGCTCTTCAAAGAGCTCCTCAAGAGCTCTTCAAAGCTTGAATGGCTTCAAGCTGTGCCAGGGAAGGTTCAGGCTGGACGTTAGGAAATACTACTTCTCTGAAAGGGTGGTCAGGCACTGGAATGGGCTGCCCAGGGAAGTGGTGGAGTCACCGAGCCTGGTGGTGTTCAAAGAGCATTTGGATGTTGTGTTGAGGGACATGGTTTAGCGAGAATCATTG
>PPHD01020290.1:0-13715 GCA_002909625.1 Bambusicola thoracicus
TGGATCACGGTGAGTTTATTGTCTGGGGCACAGATCCTTCAGGATGGTTTCTACATTAAAATGATTTAAGTGAGCAACTTCCAACTATCTGTCCTCTTGTGTTTTAAACAAGCTTTTTTCTTTCTTTCTTTTCTTTTTTTTACACGTCTTCACTTTATGTATTTGTAAGCATCTTTATAGACAGAGGAGGAATTTTCTGTTACCCTCGCGCGTCAGTCAAGTAAGTGTAATAAAACCATATAATAAAGATGTAAGAAATGTCAACAGCAACGTGTTCTGTATAGCATGATATGGAAGAAAATTTTATTGACTGTGAGAACGATTCCACTGCCTTTGTTGGAATGTTTGCTTTGGCAAGGAGGGCAAGGGTTAGCCTTTATGGGGAAACTTGTGCATCACACTAGGACAATCTCCAGCCATGTAAAACCGGATTGAAATCAGAAGTGGTAAAGGTGACTGGAGTGCTTGCAAAACAGATCTGCCACAGCGGGCAAGTGAGAGAACACCGACCAGAAGTTTGGAGGAGTAGGAAGGAGGTCTCCCCCAAGCACAGCCAGTTTTGGGTCAGGCACAGAGCACAGCAGCTTCCCAACAGCAGCTCCTTTCACCCTGCAGCAGCCTTGGAGAAACCAGCTCCCGGGGATGGGCTGTGAAGGCAGGGCAGGTTTGCCCTCCGTGGTGGGCCCTACTGCAGCAGGGCTGTACCAGGACCATGCTCTGGCCATGGCTCTATGAACAAGATGCACAGGCACAGTAATCATTAGACACAGAAAAGTAGGAAATAGATAGCTCAGTGGAAATAGAACTGCTTCTCTGCAGCTTCCAAGTACGTGGCCAGGGGACTTTGGGGCAAACCAGGAGGGACTCTGAGGCAAAACCAGCCCTCATCCAGTCCTCCTCTGAAAGTCTGAATGAGCAAAATGACATGAGAAAATCTCGTGTACCATCCACGGTGGCTTTTCTGTGGCTTATAAACACTGCTAACCCTTGGTTTCGCAGCATTTAATAAGCCAGTAGACAGTTGGCGGGTTTCTTGCTAAAATGTACTAGAAAGTCAGATCAACTCTCAGCGTGAATATCAAGAATCCAATATACAACCAGTGAGCATAGCAAATTGTCAAGTCAGCAACTAATGTACTTCACTATAATCTTCCCAAATGTCTTAAGTAGTTTGGCAAATCTCTTACTGCAATAAATTCTACTGAAGTTTGGGGTTGTTTTTTTGTTGTTTTTTTTTTTCCAACATATGGCCTTAAAAAGTAAGTTAGCCAAGAATATTTTTAGACTCACTGCAGAGCTTACTGGAGATGTTGTCTCAAAACTTGTTTGCACTCTGGCAGTTTTATTCAAATGTCAACCAGATGCAGAAAGTGCGGGGTCTGGGGTTTTGTTTTACAGTCCTGGAAAGTAAAGGTCAAGGCTCTGCAATATAAATTGTCTCTTTGATTGCCTTATTTTAGGGGAACAGCAAGAAGTCTCACTAATAAAATGTTAAGGTTGGCTTTTTTTCCCCTCAGGATGCATTATAATCATATGCAAAATATTTTAAATGCCAGTGAGGCACCTGCTAAATCAAATAAGTTGGGTAGGGCACACTGTGCTTAGCAGTAAAAACTCAGTCACATAACCATCACTGGCCGGATTGTGTTCTCATTTCCTAGGTATCATTGCACTGTCTGAGTAGCATACTGAAACTAATGGGATGACCTGAGGTATTAGTCGGCTTGAAAAACAGCATCAGAATTTGGCAATATATCACTTAAAATAAGCCAGACAGACTCAGGCTATATTTCTATAGGCAGGGACCTTGGACGTGCCGCTAGCTGTACCCCTGCTAGCAGGAAGGTTCACAGAACCATTTGCAGAGTTCCATGCAGATACAAGTCCCAGGTTTTTGCTCACCACAGATTTGCCACAAAGAGGCACTGGCCATGGAAGGTATGTTGAAGGGAATGCTAGATGGTTTGACTCTCAGAAGACTGTGCAGAAGACACACTGTAGTGCATCCACTTCTGTGACCTTTCTACTGAAGCTTTTTGTAGGACTTAGCCATCTACCCTTCTGAGAACTTACCCTGGAAGCCAGATGAGCCCTTCCCCTAATGCCATGGAGCAGGAGATCTGTCCACATGGACGTGTGCAGTTACTGCAAGATGGCACTCACATGGTTCTTGCTACACCAGGAAACAGGAGCAAACAGGAAAGCAAAGGGTGAACTACGAAAGCAGCAGGTGTAGAATCATAGACTCCTTAAGGTTGGAAAAGACCACTAAGATCATTTAGTGCAGCCGTCAACCCATCACCACCTTGCCCACTAAGCCATGTCCCTCAGTGCCACATTTCCACATTTCTTGAACACCTCCAGGGACAGTGACTCCACCACTTCCCTGGGCAATCCATTCTCTTTTTCTGAGAAGAAATGTTTCCTAATATCCAGACAGAACCTCTCCTGGTGCAACCTCAGGCCATTACCTTTCATCCTATCACTGTTACTCAGGAGAAGAGTTCGATCCCCGCATTGCCACAACCTCCTTTCAGGCAGATGTAAAGAACAATAACGTCTCCCCTGAGCATCCTATTCTTTGTATTAGACAACCCCAGTTCCCTCAGCAGCTCCTCATAAGACTTGTCCTCCAGATCTTTCACTACTTCGTTGTCTTTCACTAGCTCAGACTCCTCCCATGTTTAAATGGAAGAATTTACATGCACAAGCCCTCTTCTGCAAGATGTTAGGTGGTGCTTGAAGTGACAAAGGTTTCTACAGCTATATAAACAAAATCTGAGCCTACTTTTCCATTTTTTTTCATTCACAGCAAGTACCGCTGTGTGTCTTCTGTTTTGCTTTGTTGAGCTTTGGCTCTGCCAGAAATGTCACTGGGAGAATCAAAAACTACTTGGAGGACAGCAGGCAGCATTAGATCTTTGGATGTATAATTCAACTTAAATGGAGGGGTGACATAAGGGTCACCTTGTGAAGCAGTGACACTGCCTGCACAGCTGAGAATCCAGTGCCTGGCTGAACGGTTAGGAACACCTCCATCTAGTTGGGTGCTTCTGTTGCCCTATCCCTGTTTTGTGACTTTGTACCCTGGCAGAGCATAGCTGTTCTAACAACCCTGAAAGGGAACATGCTTCCAAAGCATGCTTACAAATCTTTTTCTCTCAGATGTCCACCTGTTCACTGACTGCCTTGGATTTTCTACTGAAATAAGTACCCTTGTCATCTCTGTCAGCAGAGTCTATCCTAACAAGCATTCAGTACTGTGGCTCTGCTCATGACCACATGTCAGATTTGTCTGGTAATGCTGCTCTGTGAAATCAGTGTAAAAAAGGCAAACAATATCTGAAAGGAGTCCTACATTATATAAGCCACTAAAACCATGTAATGTGTTATAAATGCATAGTTAGTCAGTGCAGTGTTAATTATTATAAACAGGAATGTTGATGAAAATCTAAGAAAAACCCTTCCTGGAAGTTGCAGTCGTTCAGCATTCTGGGATCAAACTCTATCCCTCATTCCATACAGACACTCCATTGAAATCCTTCAGATTAAATGGGCATAAGTCTGAGTTTAACATATTGCAGATGTGTATATGCATTAAGAACATTGGACACATTGTACTCAGAAAATGCTATTTTACTTATGGTATTTTTTTCAGCACTTATGATTACTTGCAATAATAATAAAGACTATTCCACAAACTGTGCTAAGATCATATGACATAGCAAGCACACTGTCATCTACTTTGTGATTTAGCATCTGTGACACTTGGATAATTTGTGGTCTTTGGCCATCCAGCGCGATATCAACTATACAAAGTGTCAAACCACTCAGTGCATAAAATTAACTGATTCTGGGAGTAAAGGGTTGTAACCAGCTCTGCTGAAGTCAACAGAAAACCTTCTATGCTGACTGTAGGAGGAATAGGATGAGGCTCATATTTAACTTCTGTTGACTTAAAAGAGAAGACAACACATATCTCAGAGATTCTGCCTGCCCTATGTGGCCAGTTTGCTGGCTCAAAGCGTTAATTGTCAGTTCTTCCTCTATTTACAGCAGAGAGGAGCCAAAGAGAGCTGCTACGCCAGGGCTGGGGCAGTGCTTTCTGCTCGTCTCGGTCTGATACTCTAGATGTATATCTTCTCTGCGACTTTCACATGAAGGAACTTTTCTTTAGGCCCCACCTTCCCGTTTTTTAGGCAATATTTTCTGTCCAATACTGGTTTCTAACACAGAAATACCAGAATGTCCAACAAGGAGATATTTCATCTGTTATAACCACGTACTACTAGAAACCTGGCTGACTGGTGCTTGTGGGATATGTAAATTTAAAAGACAAGTTCCCTTTTCTGAACAGTGACAATAAGACTCCTTCCAAACATACTGATGACAGCAGAACTCACCCTAACAGCTTGTTCAAGAAAAATCATTCAAACTTTTGACCAAGAAGCAAGGAAATGTGAGAATGTGCCCAAAGACCCAGCTCATTTGTAGCACTCATGAGCTTAGAAAACCTATGGTAAGTTCAACAGCTTAGAAGAAATGCATGCTGTAATGATTAGACTCATGCTTTTCATAGTCAGCTCACTGAAGGATGGCAGACCCCAGCCTCAAGAGCTGGTGAGTGAACTCTACTGACTTCAGCCAGAAGCACCATAAAATCCTAGCTATGAAAATGCAGAAAGTAAATGTCAGCTTGCCCCCAGCTTCCACAGAGCTGCACTGCATCCCACTAGGGATCACTGCAACAAGGATGTGCTAATCTTTTGCTGCCCAAATTCCTTCCAGTTATCTCCAGATCTGCATCATATGTCTTTCTCGGCGTTAGTGGAACCACTGTAGATTGATAGGAGAGCATCACAGGGATATCTAGGTGTCTCAATAACAGGAAGGCTTTTCCAAGATCTAAAAGTAAATATTCACCTTGCCAGGGATGGAATTTAATTTAATTGTTATGATGGTTGCATTTTCTATGTCTATACAGTGACTGTTGTAAGAATAGAACAGTACGATTTGATTGGGTCACAACTGCAAATAGCAGTAACGTAAACTGACAGATTAGATCTTCCTTTTACTTCTGCTGGAGCAGGACGTTCCCTGCAGTGCAGTTCCATCTCCCCTTGAGCCAGTGGCCATTGCTGCCTGTGTGGGGGCTTCCTGCCCTGCAGCCTGGAACGCACACAGATGCTGGCAAAGTAGAAATGTCATCCTACGTGATTTGAGAACTCCCCTCCATGATATACCAGAGTAATAATGGACAATAATAAACAGGAGTCCTTGGCTCTCTTCTTTGGCTGAATATGTCTCGCTGAGTCAGAAGAGACCACGTCTCGTTTTTCCAATGTGTGCTTTTGTTGGGTCAATAGAGAGACTGTTATAGAGTGGTAATGTGAGCTGAGTAATGTGTGCAGGTTCTGGGGCTTTATTGTGTCCCTGCTATGTTAATTAGTATTAGGAACATGATGGATTGGCAACACGTGTACTTTCTGAGTCTTAAACCAGCCCTGAGAGTTTAGCACTCCATTAGTTACACATCACAGGAACCCAGGGATGTTTACTCAAAAAAGTATCACTTACAAGAATGAAACTTTCTAATTCATTCCTGATAGGAGTGGCAGGCAGACCCTGCCCAGAGCCCTCCACTCCGCACTCAACCGGGGTCATGCTGGGTGTCCCACATCAAAGCTCCCTCCGATGCTCTCCAGGGAGGAGAGCTGCAGAAACAGCAGGCTGGGCAGCAGGGCCTTCTGGTGGAGAAGGTGGAGTAGGGAGTTTTCTGGGAGCTACATGAAGACACCTCTTGGTGAAAGTCCTCACAAGGGAAAGACAGAGAACTAGTCAGGCTGTTTGCTGCCCCAGCTCCATGCCCCTCTCCACTCCACCATACCAGCCAGCAGCCAGCACCATACCATCCTCTCTGCAATCCAGAGATGCAAATCAGCAATGGACCAAGCTTCTGGAAGACCCTTCTAAAATAAATGAGGAGAAACAGCTGCAAGAGAGGCTGAGTACACCTTTTCCATAGCTAGAGAGAACACCTTGATCCTTTAATGCATCAGTTAATGCAAAAACTCCAGTTTTGTCCCCTAAGATATCCCCCATTGCAGAAATTACTACTGTTTTCTTGTCATTCAGCACTGTGGGAGGTCACTCGTCTCAGCTTCAAGAATCACCACTCCAGAAGACAGGAGCAGATCTATTTCTGTTTTGTTCTGGCTGTTGTTGTTTTATTGCAATTTTCCTCTAATCACACAGCAACCTAATGACCCCAGGAATGGCTGTCTTTCTTGCGCACATCCTTGGTCCACATCCCAATCTTCTTCACCTGAAACCTAACCTGATAGGATAACGCTTATCTTCCCAGTATTACCCTCAAAAATTCTGCCACTGAAATCCACAAGCATGACCACATAAATAATGCAAAAACAGATACCAGCATCACTTTCAAGCAAATCAGTTTCTTGCTGTTGTCATCTTCAGTAGTCACCAAGAATTCCACTGTGTGGAAATATTCTACAGTGATTCTGTATCCTGGATGAATGGTTGGAATTACTCTTCAACATTCCAGTTATAGTTGGTAGCAATTAATAATTAGCAAAGCCATGGGTCTTGTTCTGGCCTGATATTCCTCTTGTTCAGTTTTTGGCATCACTTATAATGTATGGGAACACAAATGATTTGTGCAGCTGAGCAAACGAACAGTAGCAGTTGACTTGATTACAATGAGTTGAGTCGGCCCCATGTAGAAGCCAATTTGTTGCAAATTCCAGAAATATGAAGTCAAGTACATGGTTACAATCAGTGAAGAAACATCAAAACTGGTTCCAGATTCTAAGTGAATTATTTGCACTCTATGGATTGTATTTTTATATTGAATTATGCCTGGGTAGTTTGACTGAGACCATTTGGATTAAATCTGCGTATCTCTGAAGTGGGTTTGTCTGTGTGTATTATTACAGAGTCATGGAATCATTTGAGCTGGAAGAGACATTTATAGGTCATCTAGTCAACTCACTAATTGATCCTACTGACCTTAACTACAGACAAACCAACCATCTTCTTCTGAGTTCAGTTTAGTGGAAGTAAAGTACCTGCAGTAGGAAAGCCTCCTCTTTGTTCAGTTTCAGGTCTCAACCAAGCCAAGAACATTCTACACTGACACATGAAGCAGGCAGACCGTATGGATTTCCACTCACTGTGCTGATTTTGCTGTACTGGCAGTCGAAAAGAAATCCTATTTTAACTTGAAAAGTAAAGATGGTAACTCCATGTCTTGCTTGGAGCAAAAATATTTTCAGTATATTAATTTCACACAGCCCTCTGAATGAATACTTTAAGAACTGCCATGAGTTTTTTGCTGTTTACTGGTTGGTTTTGTTTTTGTGTGGGTTTGTTTTTTGTTTTTTTTTTTTTCAGGGGGGGCAGGGGTGAGATCACCATTAACAGTGCTGCTTTCCACAACTACAAAGCTAAGAGACAATCTCAAATAATTAAAAAAACAACAACATTGAGAGGGGTATTTATCAGAGCTATGTTAGGTCCCACAATACATAGCATGTCCTACAGACATGTCCTATAGACCTACAATAGTAGGTCTACCATGTCAGCATTTGAACCACCATAAATAACTCACCCAGGACAAGCCAGATGTGCTGGCATGGAGGACCAATTTGTTATTGCTGCAGAGAAGCCAGATCAGCATATGGTAGGTCACTCCAGTGTTGCAGATCACTTCATCACCTCTTGGTACATCAGGAAAGGGTGACAAAAATCAGAATAGGATGGTGACTCCTTGCTGCCTGCTCTTAGGCAAAAACATTTTTGCACAACCAAGTAAGTGATCCTTCAGCTCCATAGTGTTAGCAGTGCAAGCTTACAAGCTTGCATTTTATACTGAACTTTGCACACTGCAACACTAAAACTTGACAGCAGCCTCTAAGCAATGCCAAAATACAAGCAGGCAGGTCCAATCATAATCCTCTGCAGGATGCTGTGCTCTGCAGTCATTTCCTGCTTCTCACATGTGAAGGTAACAGACACAGCTAAAGGGGCTGACACGGTCTTTATGGCTTGGCACATCTCTAATAAAAAAGGCCTTGATCATAGGAAGAAAGGGGCAGTGCTGGGATATAAATACTGGAGAAACTGGGAACTCCTATGGCAGGCAGGACATCTGTTTATTGCATTTTTCAGTGTTTTATTTTCAGTTGCCTGTGGCAAAGAACCAGGACTTTTACCAGTGCAAACTATGCTCAGTCGTAAACACAGCGCTATCCTTGTAAGGTACTTTGAGCTTTATAATGCAGCATCTCTGTTTGAGGGGAGTGACAGAAGTCAGGGCACAGGAAAGACAGTTCAAGAACAGGGCACCATTCATAAGGAAAGTATTCTACTTAAACGTGAGGGGATTTATTTTGTATGAACATCGGTACTTAATGCGGCATAAAGGAAAGTTTTAAGAAAAGCTTCTTGTGGTAAAACAATCTGCACTGGGTTCCTCCACAAAAACCCTGCAACAATATTAACACACTGACATTCATGTCATGGAATGAGTTTTGCTAACCTACGGTTATTTCTGCATTGTATCTTAGTGCAATATCACTACTGAATGGGAAAGAGGATATGTTCCAAAAAATTTTATTGTTAATGAGAATATCAGAAAACACCTCACTCAGCAGTGGAGTTCATAAGGAAATCCACTTGAGGCCACATTCAAGGTATTACTGTCCTTGGTTTAGTCTTCATTTTATGCACACCAGCAAAAAGTGTTACATGGTGAACTCACTTCTCAGCAATGCAATGCTGTTTTATTAAATGCACCTTTGGTGGGTCTCCAGGTCAGCCAAAGACCTGAGAATGAGGTAAACATAAAGAACAGAGTCACTCAGTAAAATGTAGATCCCATTCAAACTCAAAACACACCAGATCAGAAACAGCACTGGATGGACCTACTGAAAAGGAATTGACTGTGAGGTTAGAAAACCAATCTGCAGCCACTTGCATTGCTCACCATTCTTGCATACTGGAGATGGGCAACCAGGTTCTCTGCAGAAACTATCTCCCAAACACTGGTATCCTGGACATCCATACAAAAAGGTGTTTGTCAAGGTCGTGGAATGAGGTAACTAGGCTGGAGTAGACCACTGTGTGTGTCTTTTTCTGCCCACGTCCCAGACATAAACCACATGGATAGCAGGTAAGACCAGATAAATTAGACATTCGTATTGCATTGTCAGTAGTAACAATCTTACCAAATACATGTCATGAATTGCTCCAAGGGGAGAGAATGTCATTGTGTACTCCTCCCATAATGAAAGAAAGGATGCCAAAGAGACCAGGCTTTCCAGTACCTAGAGCTGCAACAGGAATCAGCAGAAGTGGTGATGAGGGGAACTTTCTGTGCTCTTAGCATGGAGGGATCAGCTGAAGAGAGACCTGAAAGAAGAGGTGGTGATCCAGTTCTCACAGCACCCTGTCTCCCAGCAGGGTCATCCCCACACCTGCTACAGACAATGAGGTGGTTAAAAGTTTGTCACAAAGCTGTATTCTTTACTCTCAATCCCCCCAAATGCTATCATCTGTAAGGGTGGCCCAGGCCATCTCCTATCAGCTCTTGTCCTGACAGTTTTAATCAATCCCTAGTTTAGTCAAACTAGCCTTCTAGGAATTTCCCAGTCCCCTCCTGACTCACTAGCACCTGTGACATCTGCTGGCTTTGCCTAAACTTGTGTTTTTCATTGTATCCTAACATGCTGGGTAACACAAACATTTTCTCCTCTGGACCAAGACTTTCAACGTGATATTAAACCCAGGCACTATTAGCATCAGAAGACCACAGCCAAGAGCAGTAGTACCTAAAATGGATTTACACAACTAGTATTAGCATGTGCATACCTAAGCCTGAAGTTAAATTTGGACGTGGGTCATGACTGGTTGTTTCAGTACTCACCTATCCAGCTCCACTGTCAGATTCTGTGATTTTATGAAAAAGCAGGTAGAGAGGTAGGCTCATTTAAGCAGGCACCTTGTCTGTTTTCACCAACTGGAAAACATCCCACCAACAAATCAAACCTGCACTGCCACTACCATGCTTCATTAACCAAGACCAAAGAGCAGTGTGGTTAGGATATTTTTAAGACAAATGAGATATATTTCTAGATACAGTGCCCACCAAAAGGGCAACTCCATAGGCAGGGTGTAGCATGGACTAGTTGGTACAAAGAGAAAAATACCCTTGGAACACCTTAGTTCCACTATTCCACAGATTGTCTTTTGAGTGCAAAATGTTGACCATTTGAAAAAATCAAGAATACTGCTGTATTTTGCTCTGTCTTCACTTTCTGGACAGACTTACATGATGGAAGACAGAAGACACTGAAATAATTTAAAATGGACTATAACCAAGGGAGTTCAAGATGGTAAGTATCAAAATAAGGTCTTGAAATATCTGAATCAGAGATGACTGAGGAAAAGGCTTTCCTGCTCACATCAAAAAGCAGCTAGAAGGATTCAGCAGTTTTGATCACAGGGGACCTAATTTAAAATAGCATACAGATTACTCACATATATCACAGACATTGCCAGACATCTCTGGATTCATTAGCTACTAGCCCACTTTCTTCGAACTGTTGCCATTCTTTCTACTGAAAATAAATAATAAAATTGACAATACACATTATGCAAGCAGAGAAAAAGAATAAGTCTTCTGAATGATAGTGGAAAAGGGCAGTGTTAAGTATTCCAACACTCAACACACCTGATGAGCCAAAGGTTTAGCATAAGGCTTCCTCAAGTATTCATTTATTTTGGAGGTAGGGATAGGAGCTGTTTTCACAGGCAAATAGGATAAAAAAAGCACCTTTAATATCTTTGACTTTTTGTGAAAGAGGTGTTCAAATCCAAGTCGTGAACACGCAGGTATGCATGGCTTATGTTTGTCTAAATCTAAAATGCATAAACTAGTGGACAGTACTGAATATCATTTGTTTCTGATTTCTTCCCACTAGATGGAGTTGGTGACTGTGGTTGTTCCTGCTGCAGTTGTCTTCCAAGGCCATTAGTTATGGCTGTGTGCCTGTGTGCAGGATAGTGATGTTAACAGTCTGACTGTGTTCAGTTATGAGCTGATTTTCTGGCCTTCAGATGTGTACTGAAAATGGCCCAATACTCTGAGAAGAGTATATAGGGTTTTGAGGAGTTGTTCAAAAGCTACTTTGTGATTCTAAGCTCACAGATCTAGAAGGGCTGGTAACCAGCAATTAACATGTTGATGAATAAAGATGATATTGCAAAATGAAAAATAAGCTGTTTGTTCCCAAAGAGCTTGAAATACTGTATAGGATAGGTCCAAAACACCCCATGACAGTCTGAGTCTTATGTCAAATGTGGCACCAAAACCCCTTTCTCAGTGTAAAATCTACCAGGAGCTCCAGCCAGCAGATAATATTGATTCATATGCCCAAGGCTGCACAGTTGGATCTATCGTTTTCTTACCTTCATTTTGTCAGTGGAAAAAAAAACCAAGGATCCAACCTACAGCCTTATTCCTGCCTCCAGTCTGTTTGCCAGTGAAACAGAGGACCCTGGTGGAGAAACAGAATCACTGTCATCATTCACGTTGTTGTTGATCCTGACCAGGATTAGGGTAGTGTTGCAGTGTGAACCGTGAAAGCTGACCTTTACTACTAATTCCATGTAGTACTTGAAAAGTGCTAACGTCTTCTTGGCCTAAACTGTGAAAATGGCTTCCAGAATAACCACTTCAACCACGGCAGATTCATGGGTTACATTGATTTATGTAGGCATGTCAGTAAGGCTAAGTAAGAATGAAGGCATACGAACTGCTGCAAGATTAATGTTAGCAGAAGACTGAAGAACAAGGGTCTAAGTTGTTTTGTGGAGGAGAGCATCAAGCTGCCTACAGGAAGATGGTCACACATCCTCTTCTGAGCATGGAGGTGGCACTGCCTGGTTGCACATTCCTCCTTCCCCTTGTGGAGATTTCTAGACCCAAGGTACAGATATTAACTACTTCCAGGCAACACAGGAAAATTTTCAGAGAGGTGAAAGACACCTCTTCTCTGCCAGGTTGCTGTTTCCTGAGAATATTACAGGATAATTCACTTCCAGCACAAATGATGGGGAAAATTTATCCTTTGCTTATGCTCCAGACTGACATCCCTGTCTGCTAGTGAAGAAGTGTTCATTCAAATATACCATTAAGTTGTTAGGCATAAGGAGATGTCAGAGCAGCCCTTGCTCATGAACCGGCACTTAACAGTGAAAGACCCAGATAAGATCTCCTCTTTATGATAACACCCACAGAAAAGATAGCTGTGAAGATCGCAAAACAACTTGGATTCCTGTCGTGTGGGGCCCTGCCAAGGGCTCACATCCGATCCTGGATGTGAGTTATCTCTGGTGTGTGTGGCCATGGGAAGGAGAGAACTTCCCTTGAGCAGCTGCACATTCAGAGCACTGCTGTGCATCTGATCAATGTGCAGATGGGGTTGAGTGGGAGCAGGAAAAGGAAATGGCCTGTGATGTCTTCACCATCTGATGACAGCCACCGTTGGGTCTCCAGGCTGTTTGATCGAGCAAGGTAGATGGTTGCCAGATCAAAAGCATGAAGGAGACATCTCGGCTGGCTCCCATACAGCAACCTGGAGATGAGGAAAAGAATGTTATTCAGCTCACATTAAAAGGGGGGGAAAAAAAGAAAAAGAAAAGAAAAAAAAGAAAGAGAGAGAGAGATGGCAAAGATATTATTTTCCATTTTGATAGTTTGAGTATTTGCTTACAAATTATGAACAAAGTGCAAAATCCAGAAATCTTTCTGGGTAGCTACTGGAGAACAGCTTGGTTTATTTTGTATGCTGCCAAAAGACTTGTCTTTCTTTTGACAGAGCGCCTGGCAGTCATCACCCGTGCTTTAAACTACTGTAATGCATTTGATATCAGTCTGCACAGTAAATCTATCCAGCAGCAAAACCAGGAGCAACATTTGGCAGCTCCCTGTCACAAAGAGCTCCTCCAGGAGCTCACAGCACCAGGCACTTTCAGTGGTTCTCAGGGAGTGCTGCAAGAACTTGCTGGTGAACCTGCAGGTGACGCTGAGGAGAGGGGATGCGATGTACCCCATCCCTGCTCTGCTCCTATGGCCACGTGTCGCGAGCTGACACATCCGTTCGAGAACCTCCTGGGGCTGCTCGGGACTGGGGAAGGGGAGCCCTGTTCTGCAACGTCACCCCATCCGTTGGTGACGTCATCGAGGGCCCGGCATGGCGCGGGGCACCGCCGCTAGATGGGGCCGTTTGCCCGAGGGAGCGACTCCGAAGTACGCAGTGGGATGTTGCGCAGCCGTCTTCAGCCCGGCTTCCACCAGTGGAACGTCACTCCTCTCCGCCCTCAGGTTTGTGCCCAGTTGGGCTGAAACGGCCTTATTTTGTCGAGGACGAGACCATGCCTTTGATGTTCAGGTTAACCTTTGCAGCACTGTCATACTTGTGTTTGCCTTAGGTATATGCTTGGATAACACACACTGTGGTCATTAATGGCTGATGCTTTCTCCTTTAAAGCTCGGCTCAGGGATGCATTCAAAGACAGTCGTGGTTCCAGACGTTTGGAAGGGAAAAATACAAACCCATTTCCCAAGGAGCTCTCAAATGTCTTGTACACACAGTTCACTTTCAGCTGAACTCACACATTGCCAGCAT
>PPHD01020292.1:0-13714 GCA_002909625.1 Bambusicola thoracicus
TGATTTAGGTTCTAGAATTCTCTACAACTCCTTTCCACTCATATTTTCTCACTTTTAAGAGAGCTCTTTCGTCCACAACGCAATTTTCAACTTCACGTGATAAACACATTTAATTTTCTCCCTCAGAAATCAAGGAATTAAGCACACACATATAATACACCTGTTAAAATGTCAGCTCTTCAGAAAAACAACAGCCTTCCCGTCTCACTTTTATTCAGTTATCTGTTTCATTCCAGCACAGTTTAGTGCCTAGCCTCCTCCCAGTGTCCCACACACTAACTTAAAAGGACTTCGACACTGTACTATATAGTACTACCTTTCCTTTCCAAAAGTGATTAGTAACATCGACAAAGAAAAATAAAATTTGAATTCTCAGACTGAAATTGAAGCTGAATGAAACAATTTCATGGCAATCTCAAATTCAACCTTTACAATTTTTTTTTTGCTTATATCCTAACCCTTTTCACAAAACCCAATTTGAACAATTTAGTACAATGAAGGAAATACTTTGTCTTGAAAAGGAGATTCTTCAAGAGACATGCAAGAAAAAATTGTAAACAAATTACTAGCAATTTCAGCAATCAGTCTCAGATGCTTAAATATACAGACAAACAAACAACAAACAACTCTTTTTAGAAGGTATTGGAAAACTTCTTAGAAATGCCAAAATATCTGGTATGTCGAAGTTACTATAGTGGACTTGAAAGCTATCTGAATATGATTTAATCTTTGTTACCCATAGAAAGGAACCTCAGAGTTTCCAAAAGCACTCAGAGGACTGAAGTGTATAGCTAATAAATTCCACTCAAAATTGTGAAGAAATTCTGAAAATCTTCTGAAGCTTTTACAAGTCTTTGAAAGATCCTTGTAAAATTCTTGAACAAAACACATTTCCATATGAGATGCTCTATCTGACCAGGGGATTATCTTCTGCCAACATCTTTCTGAAGAATTCCAAACAAGAAAGAACATTTACTTTCATCTGGATAAAACAGACACATTAATTACATATATTAACTGCACAAATTTATCCCCCAGCTAATCTTTAAAACTTACAGAAAGTAGTTACGCTCACCTTTGTCTCAGTAATAAAGAAGTAATCTACTTCAGTACTTACAAAGTCTTGTCGAATATCGTTGAAGTCCTTTCCATATTTTTCCAATGCCTCTTCAAACAAACTAGCTTCTGATGCTGACCATTCTTCCATTTCGTCCCTACACAAGACAGGTCCTCCAAGTGGCACCAGGACACTGATGGCACTGCTCAAATCATAGTTATGTTTATGCAACGTATCCATTGCATGAAACTAGGAAGGAGAGAGTGAAAAAAAAAAAAAGAGCTTGTTTAATTAGACAGTAGTCCAATTAACACAAATTCAGTGTATTATTTTCTATATGCTGTGCAACAAGCATCAACTAATGCTAAATTTAGTAAGTATTTTGATGTCATAGGATTTCCACTGTGAAACATGAAGAAAATAAACTGTTTATTATTTAATCTGGGAAAGGAAACATCTTAATAAAATGTTTGCTAAAAATAACATTAGTTAATTAGCTCCTGCAAATTACCGGCAAACATTGCTGGAGAATCTTTACTTGGTAGAAATTGGTTTCAAGTAACCCAGTAGAGACAACGGCCTATATTGACTGAGGAGCAATTTTAATTAGCAAAACTTCTAAATGGTAGCTGAAGAGCTGTTCAGACATACGAATGCTAAGTATTCTCACTTCTGAAAAAGGAAATAATTTACTTATAATTATCATCATATGGAAAAACAAGCAAGATTTTTGCCCCTTACTAAATACTGGAGATGGGTAAATTAGGTTTTTGGTTTACTTCATTTTCCCTTTAAGTGGAAAAAGAAAACAAACAAGTTATAGCATTCTTAACTTTTCAGGTAACACTGGACACTCACAAATTATGGTGAACATTAAAAGTAAGTTGTTACTTCACAGATCCACCTACATGGAAAATGAGCAACATGCAAGAAGCCTTTCCAACTCAGTATCCTGAAAGCCCCCCATCCTCACAATCTTAAATCACTGTGCTGAAGGTGGTATAAGAGGCATTAAGTACAGTACTGTCTGTCTATGATTGCATGGCATTGATTTGCCACATGTTGGGCAGTGAACTCTAAGCATAACATACAACCTCTCACATAGCCCTAAAGTCATCTTATGAAAACTGGAACATTTCAAGGAAGGAATGGTCAGTATAACACTTACTCTGCAATTCCAGTTGAGCTTCTGCATACAAAATACAAATAATGGATTCTCCTTATCTTTTGCTATCTCCTATGAGGTGCCAAGTCTTTGTCCAGCTCTCCATATACCTCTTTGAAAACTATCAGGTACAAGATTCTCAAATTGTTTAATCTGCAAGAGGTAACGTCACCATCTTTACTGAGTTGTTCTGCAACAGAAGACTATTGACAAGTTCCTACAGTAACACTATCTGCCTTCTGCAGGTCTGTCAGCCTCCACTTCCAGTAGATTCCCACATTACCATGAGTAAATGGCACCACCAAAAGCATTGTCCAAGACAAAGTCCTGGAGTTTCTCTTTTTTTTAATCTCTTTTACCAAGGATGCAAGGACTGCAAGATACACCTAATGGGAACACAATACCCAAGGAGCATGAGGCTGGGAAGAGCTGTCAGTCCATGACTCTCTCAGATAGGGATCGGAAGAACACATGAACCACTCAACCTAAGCAAGTTTGCCCAGAGCACACTCTCCAACACCAATGAGGGATCTCACCAGAGGAAAGATATCGTCCACACAGACATAGGGAATTTCAAGCTCAAACTTTAACTGATAAAGAAAGAAGATATCCACTAAGCCCAGAAAGGTGGAACAGAGCCAGGAAAAAAAGGAGTAGCAGGGCATATTGTAAACAAGCTCTAACAGTTCCCAAAACAGCTGCAGTTTCAGTAATCAGTTAAATAAACTAGACTGAATTGCCTTCAAGATAGCACTGAAACTGGAAACTGAATATGGATATTATTAATTCAACAATTTTACACATGATTATTGTATGTGCCACGTATACAGAAGTCCAGTAAAATTTAAAAGTCTAGTCATTAAAAACTGGTGCAAAGAGACATCTGTTCATGCTTTTTAACTTTCAAGAGACAACCAAGAATAGATCTAATTCTTTATAGTAAAGTAGCATGGGCTCATCAGAACAAGTCCCCCACAACCAGCACACACACTGAATCTGTCAACCTCCTCTGCTTTAATGGCACTCATCACCAGTGTATGCATCTTGCAGCATTTTGGAATTTCAAACAGGAGACCCTTCTTCTGAGAAACTGATTTCATTATAAAAGAAAGCACTCTGTCTGGGTGCACCAGAAACACAACCTTTAGTTGTCTCACCAGAGTGTATCATTGTAACACACACACAAAAAAACAAAAGTATGCTAACATCTAGGAAGTTAAACTCACATGGTTTCATGTCTTTCATCAAGGTTTTCTAAATAACTTGGTAATTTCCTGCCTTATCTCATTACCTTCCCCAGATTTTCAAGATAAAAAAGGCTGAAAGTAGCCTCTCATTGTTAAGCTCACAAGACCTTTCCTACTTGCATACACCTACACTGAATTTACTTATGTTTATAAACTATGCTATCAGATTGCTTAAAGTCATCCTAACTGGAACAGCTAATTAAAAATACTGGAAGCCCACAGACATGCTGTACAAAATCTCCATTAATAAAACTTCAGGTGCAAGGGTTATCTAGCACTAAGAACACCGACAGTTTAATTGTCTTAGTATTAGGCACCTACATCCCTTCCAAACCATAAATGAGATCCACCACAAGTTCTGCAAACGTCTGTACTAACTTTAACTGCTGCTCAAAATACACTCCTAATTAACATGGGAAAATATGAAAGAATAATTACTAAAATGACAAATATGTCTTTTCTTAACTTAGAAGGAAGTACACTGCAAAAGAGGGTTTTAAAAAGCTTGTGGGGGTAGGAAAATGAGAGAGAACAGACAGACAATAATTAAACCTGGGGAGGTTCCTCTAGTGCCTCATTATAAGATATGCCTTTCATTAAGTGTAATGGAATTTAATGGATCATTTGCAACACAGAAACATTTATATGGCACTCAAACGCTAAATGTATCCCTTTATTAGCAGCGCTGCACATTTACTTGCAAACAGAAAGAACCTGCTATAAGAATCAATCTATTCCTTTAACCATTGAACACCGTTAAGAAGGACGTACACTGTGAGTGATTTATTACGACTTCTTAATCCAATGCAATCTTAATAAAATAAAAAATGTCAAATGGAAGAACTGTCATGATGGAAAAACTGAAGTATTTAACATGAATGGAATTATGTCAGCAAGGCCGTATCAGCAAGCATGAAACAAAAAACAGCTTCAGAATACAGAACAAACTCTCTTGAGCATTACTGAAAAAGTTACCTTTTACCACTGCCTTTACTACACTGCAGTAGTCCAGACTAAGTCTGTTTCCCATTTAATAGCCTTTGAGAGCACATGGTAGAGTGTAAGAAATCTAATATTTTTCTCATCATACTAATGAATGTAGTTTACTCAGACCATAAGAAGTGCCCTACCAAATCAGATCAGTCAACCACATATCGAAGTATTCTGTCCTTGTCAGCAGGACTAGAAAACATCACTTAGAGAGTAAGTCCTGGGAATTACAAGTGCTAGATCGCCAGCTTCTCTCTGGTTGTTATTATCAACTCATGAATCCACTGTCCTTAAGTTTTCTAATCTCTTTTTTTTTCCTGCTACCATTGCTTGTTCCTTCAAAATCTTGAGGCACTTAATAGCAGAGGTGCTCTACTGTATAAGGCAATACCTCAATTCAAGATTTTCAAGCGACAGTTTCATTGAGTGTCCTCTAGTTCAAACATTCGGTTATCTGATATGTAATTTCATTTATTGCAACTAAAAGTAGAACTGTAAATATATAAAAAAAAAAATTGATTATTTTTTCCAGAAATCTTGAAACCTATCTTCAGATTCCTTTATCAGAATGGAAAGCAGGGCTACATTATTTTTGCTGATGACAGGACTGTGTGTAGCCAACGTATCAAAATGCATACAATAATTTGCCATAACTTGTGTTAGCACCACACTGAGCTCTCCCTGTACCCTGGTTTCAGCACAGTGTTAAAAGCACACTGATCATTTGGTTGCTGCTGAGTGATGGGTGTGCATCTGAACCAGGCCAGGCTGCCCAGTGGGGAAGAATCTGCCTTTATAGCAAGGAGTAGGGGGTGGCTGCATTGTGAGTTGTGCTGGGCCACACATGGTCCACCAGTTGGACATGCCTGCTACACTGTATCATCTCTCTATACACAAACATTTAAAATAATCATTTCCTGCTACTGTCTTTGTGAGCTAAAACCAAACTTATTTCTATGAAAGTAAGATTTTGTTCTCGCACTGCCTTTCTGGCACGCTTTAATCCCTGTAGTACATCTTGTCATCTAAGTTACTATGAATATGCAAAGATAAACTTAGGTCTGTAATTAATATACTTTTAAATTTCCTCTAAAAGAAGTAGATGCTTATATCATAGAGACTACTTCAACAAACTAAGTAAGCATCCTAAGGAAATCCTAAGTAAAATGTTCTTCAAGAAGTTGTTTACAAAATACTATTGCTTATACTCAAGAAAATTGACAGACGCAGAGGTACAATGAGCTTTATTACAATGTATTTTAAATTACACTACCTATCAATTCTAGTGGAGCTCTGCGCAACAAGCACTATCCTGTTTCCTGCACAAATTATCACACGTGAAGATGTTTAAACAGATCTCAGTTGAAGCCAAGTGATTCATGGTACGATTACAACTGCAGCACCAATAGGTTATAAAAGCTGTGCATTTTCTACCATATACATGGAAAAAATCCACGCTATTCACACAGGTGAATTGAAATATCCAGGGAACAAAGACTGGAGCAGTAAGAAACATACTACTGAAATCACAGATGTAGAAAAGCTGTAGGGTTTTTAACAAACCACCTACCAGTGTGATGTCGCGGGAAGCAGCAGCTGCGCTCATGTGTAAACTAGGTTGCCTGACAGAACTACTGCAGTCCAATGCCCGAGCAAACGTGCCAACCGCACTGCAACAGAGAAAGAGTAGACAGTAAATGCAAAAATATTTTAAAGATCTATACCTTGTTGTTTTTTTGTTGTTTTTTTTTAATATGGCCAGACCATACAATAACCGCAAAGGTCAAAGGTGTAATTTTAAAATAAAAAAGGCACATACTATAAGATTTCAGTTCTTTGCTACTTTTATAAAGACAAACTACCGAATACTGCAGTAAAAATTCTGACCTTCTCCCACAAAAGTAACATCCCACATGTAACAAAAACTTGTTTGAAACCATCTAGAAATGAAAAATACTTATGTACTTAGAAGCCAAAGACTTATTTTGTGTTTTGCAACTGTGCCAACTTTTTCAAAACTAGAAAGCCAAACCACTGTATAATACAATTTTAAGAAGCAGTTCACCACCATATTCCCATGAGGAAAGTAATAACATTTTATTCACTTCAGTAACGCATGTCAGCTATTTCTATTAATAAACAAAACATTAGTACCTCCAAAGTCATGCTTTTGTCACAGCTGTAAAGTAATAATGAACAAGCAGATCCTTCGCCCTAACTAATAAGAGCATACCAGTACCACTGAAATGAGACAAGTTTTTCTCCAAACTTCTACCTTCTTTTGTGGCACAGAGATGGAGAATTAGTGTGACAGCATGTCTGAACTGCAAACTTTTCTTAAGAGCAAATCCATCAGATATTATGCATGGTGATAGGAAAGATCTACAAAATAATTTGACGGGGCTCAGCCCATCACAGAAGAAGTGAGCAAAGATGCAATGACATGTGAGAAAGATAATTAATAAAACAAATCACTCCAACACCCTTAGAGTTGAGAAGATATTCTTAAGGTGCACTGTGACACTATGATATTTGAAAAAATGATTTGCTCTAAATATAGCACAATGCAAATCTCTCTAAACTGAAAGATCTAACTATAGTATCTAACATTTTTAATGTAGTGTAAACCTCTGGACTAAAGACTGGAGCCTCTTCCAGTAATTATATCTCACACAAGTTACAAGTGCAGAATTATATCAACAAGGTAAGCCAACCTCAACAGACATCAACATACATAAACTGTCAGACTACTGTATACTACAAACCTAATATTCAGTGACAAAATAATAAGCATCAAGAGTTTTACTCGCTGTGGGTTATTACAGATGGTGGAGAAACCGGTGACAACATCTGTTACTGAAATATTATCCTCAATCTCAAAACATTTAATATTGAACACATTTCAGTACACTGCCAAAAACATTTAAGACAATTAAGATTAAACAGCAGTGATTCACATACTGCAGACATTAACTGCTTAAATTTCTAAAGGCTGTGGAGTAAATAAGCAATATTCAAACACTGTTCTGTAATCTTTACTTCTTCTTTATGGTGATAGCAAATATGCGACAAACATCTACACACTGTTTTCTTTTTCTTTTTTAAATACTTGGCTATATATAAATTAGTATCTGTCCACAGATCAGTCCCAAGAATCTACTCTACTGGGAACATATATCCTGATAGTCAGTCAGCCCCTTTAAACATGTTGGCCTTGATAAGGGTTGTAGCTAATAATCTTTGCTGTGATCCTCCTGTTGCTACTGCTCAAACCAGTAAGGCAACACGTGGCATGACTCTATTTCCCTTCTGCTGCTACCTACTAGCTTATCTTTTTTCTTGCATAAATAACACTACTTTATTTAACCATATTTCTAAAATAAAATGGGAGCACATTAGGAAAATTACAAAGAAGTCAATTTCTATCACATTAAGCTGCTTACAAAATTTCCAGGCTGACTTCAGGGTAGAAGCATATATGGATGACATTACCCAGTACATAAAATCAAAATTAAGAGATGTTATAGCACTAGGTTCATTTCAAGAACGTGATAAAAAGGCAAGAATTGAAGAACTGGTTGACATCACTTCCAACGCTGTACTGAGTGGGAGAAGATTACAATCATGATGACTGCTGTGCTGGACTATGGGTTATGTGAGTGCAAAACATCCCAGAAATGCCATAAAACACAGGCAGTGTGTTGTTTTAAGGAGAAAGGATGGGGCATCTGCAGCTGTATTTCAAAATCGACTCCTGGCAATTTCTGTAAGACTGAGTTTTTCAGACAACCCAGAAAAGTGTAGAATTCTAGAACATTTGACTGCTAAATATTTACCTAGTCTCAAAACTTAACACATCAATATGCTGCACTCCATGTGAACTAGCCATGCAGTCAAAATGAAAAGTTAAGTATTTACTTTAGAAATAGTCAGAAAACCCTGGCTGTTTTTTTTTTTGTTGTTGTTTGTTTGTTTGTTTTGTTTTGTTTTTTTGTTTGTTTGTTTTTGGGGTTTGTTTTTTTTTTTTTTCCACTGAAAACACACATAAGGAGTATATTGATATAAAGTTCATACATTTCCTGTATGTTTTTTCCTTGCGTGACTTTACTAATACTACTATGAAAGAGTGATTTAAAAACGTTAAAAAGAAAAATTCCTCATCGGTGCTCATTTCCAAATGACACACTATTGCCTATACCTACCTGCTAGCAAAACAAATTTCACTGTTCAGCCAAAGTAGCCTAAGCCACCAAAGTGTATTCTTCAATGTAAGATAACTAAAAATGTTCCTTCTATTGTCAAGTCTAGAGAAGAGAAGGCTCAGAGAGGATTTAACCTCAGTAGAGATGAAGAAGATGGAGCCAGATTTTTCTCAGCAGTACCCAATGAAAAGAAAATCCAATGAGCAGAAAATGAAACACCAAAAATTCCACTTTAACACTTTTTTAAAAATTATTTCCTTTTTTTTTTCTTTTGTTAAACACCAGTATCCCATACTAGTGGATATTAAGTCCACAAGATCAGATTAAAATTAGCCTAAAATTAAAACTGCACAAGAAGTACATATAATAGTGTGGATGCTACATCACAAGCACCAGACATTTCATTCAGCAAATCAGTTGCTACTGGACTGTGCTATCTGCTGATGTACACGAATCTGTAATCTCTAAGTGGCTGCTACAGCTTCTCAGATCTTGTCCTTTGAAACTAGTAGACAAAGAATTGTTGCCACACAACAGGATAAAAATTGGTTAAGTTATATCTTATTTGAATGGAATGTAAAATGGTGTCACAATTGTCTTTGCCAGAGTACAATTGACACCGTGTTATCAAAAAACAACCAAACAAAAAAAACCCCACAAACTGGAGGACATTAGCATGAGGCCCCAGGATTCTCCCAACAGGTACTTTTGCTACTTTAAGTAAGACCCCTCATCCAAATCATGCTTCAGTAGCAGCAGCATTATACTTTCAAGATTTTTAAATCCACAAAATCAACACTCCTTAGAGAAGACAAGGTTAAGCGTCTTTCCTGACAAATACTCTTAAGCTTCACAAAAAAAAAAAAAACTATCGATTTTTCTGACACAAGAATTGAATGACGTTCAACAAAATGAAGTGCCAGGTCTCGCACTTTGGCCATAACAGCCCTGGGCAATGCTACAGGCTTGGGGTAGAGTGGCTGGAAAACTGTAGAAAATGAAAAAATGTAGAAAAAAAGGCTTTTTGCTCCTGAGACACTAAACAAATCCCATCAGACTACATACACAAGGCCAAATATATACATTCTTGCAAATGGGCAACACAAAAAAGAGTATTTTATCACCTTCTAACAAAGTATGACTGAGTGACTGAAAAACCTGATGCATATAAGGTCAACAGCAACTCTTCTTTTTTTCAGCAGACTGAAAAAAAACCAATACCTGAGAATACATACAGCACCAGGGACATCAAGTTTAAAAAAAGATCATATGAAAAGGTTTCTCAGATGCCCTCCTAACAAAATTACACATAAGAAACCACCTAAGAAAAAGTTCTTATTGACAGATTTTCAAATTTGCAAAAACAGTTTCCAGACAAAAGAGAAATAATGTCTCACTGGAAACCCAGCAGGCATAGCCAGTGCCCAGACAACTGCAATGAAGATACAGCAGAGGGAACTTCTGAGTCTGTAGGAACAGATTAATCAGATCATAATACCAATTCCATACTCAAGCAACTTTTACTGGTCCAGAACAATGAAAGCCTTTTCCTGCAAGCGCATAATATACTGAATTTAAAGTTGCCCTAATTATCACAGGATTATTTTTAAATCAGTAAGTCTGTTGAAGAACCACACACACAAAAAATCTGATCTTGAAGCCTGTGAAAGCAAGCATACAGAAAAGCCTGGGAAGTGTTCTTGTCAGTCCAAAAGCAGCAAAGATAAGTGGAAGTTTGTGGAAGAACATCAATTAAGTGACTGTCTCTAACAAGATGTTAGTCAGATGTCATTAGTGATTCACCTACCACAAGATCTTTGATAGTTACAGTTAAGCAGCTATAACCAAGACCCATTCTCTCTATAAAGACATCCTCTGAAATTTATCGATTACTACATGAATGCAGACTTTGTTGGGGCATACACAGCACTGCATATGATGTCATGGTTAAGAGAAATAAGAGATTCTCTCTTAAAATTTCAGTCATTTGTTCTGTTACTTCCCAGTAGATTGCCTACTGGCACAACTGTTTCCAGAGAACATTTTTAACTTGAGAATATACTACCTAAAACTCCCCAGGGTGGCTGCAAAATGGGTAGTGGATGGATGTGAAGGCAATGAACAAACTCTGCAAAGACATACAATCAGTTTTATAAATCTTCATCTTAGAACATAAGACCTTCCACTGACCATGGGAAGTTGATATAATCTTTTCTGATTTCAGCAAAGCTTTTGATATTCTTTCTCACAGTATGGTTCTGGACAAAACATCCAACAAACAGCTAGACGAGTACAATATTAAGGACATAAGCTACTAGAGAGCATGCAAAAGAGGGCTTCAAAGATGGCGAAGAATCTGGAGGACAAGGTGTGTGAAGAGTACTGAGGTCCCCTGGTTTGCTCAGCCCAGAGCAGAGAAGCTGAGGGGAAGCCTCGTGGCAGCTACAGCTCCATGGAGTGGAGGGCAGCACTGCGCTCTGCTCTCTGTGACAGCAACAGGGCCCGAGGGAACAGCATGGAGCTGTGCCAGGGAAGGGTCAGCTGGGGCTTAGGGAAACATTCTGCACCATAAGGCAGTGGGCATGGCACAGGCTGCCCTGGGCAGTGCGCACTGCCCCAAGTTGCAGGAGTCCAAGGAGCATCTGGACAATGCTCTCATCAAGTTTTAATTTTGGGAGATCCCATGCAGAGCCAGGAGTTCAGCTCCATGTTCTTTGTGTGTCCCTTTCAACTCATGTCATCCTATAATTGTGTGACTCCATTTAAGCTGGAAGAGTAAAACAGTCAATCAGCAACTCATTTCATTCCACACATAAGCTGGAAAACATAAAGCAATTTCTCCTTTTGTTTTTTCCTCTTCTCCTGAACTGTTTTTTCCAAAGGAGAGAAAAGAAGAACAAAAATTGGAAACAGCATTAGAAGATTATTTGCCTAGCAAGATTTGAGAATATGCTCCGCAATCAGCTTAGAAAAAAATGGAGACAGAACAAATCAGGATAACATCTCTATGTCAGCCACAATCAACAGTACTCTGTTAGCATTTTTTCTAAGTGAGAACAGAACTTCTGTAATATATTCCTAACTGTGAATTGAAAGATGAGAGAAACATGCTCTCTTGTGCAAGTGTAGAATCACCCTTCAGTAAAAACATTTTCTAAAATCTGTCAAAACTCTGTAAAGTGGAGAAATTGTTTTAAAATGTATTTATGAATTCCAAGGGCTTCAATGTTCCTTAAATTAGTTTGCATAATCATATGTTAATTTATAAAATGGAACTGACCAGTTTTTTCCACTAATAAAAAGCATCACTTCACAACTTTCATCTCAACATTCATCTGAAATAACTGCACTGTATAGTAGTCAACTTACATGCAAATCTGGCAAGTTTTGCATCCATTGCATTTGTTTACACCTTCTTTATTTCTTCTTTATATTACACTATGAAATTCAAAACACTGAAGTACAACACAAATATTAGCACTGAAATCCTATTTCAAATTACTCTGATGGGAAAACAGAATGATGTCTACATTTAAATATCAAAATCTACTACAGTCTGAAATACAGGCAGTCTAGCACAACTTACTCTCTTTTTCTCTCTCTTCCGTACTGGTAAACTCAATAAATATTCAGAAGTTTATGTTCTGATTTTTTCTTTTAGCTAACTGTGGGAAACAGAAGGGCTCACAATATGGTAAAACAAGTTGAATAACATGATAAAGGGGAATAAATAATCAGTAGAAAAAAGGAAAAGGATTCTTTTTTTATTAGAGGATTTTAATCTTACCGTGCTACAACTAAAAACTGGTCAATCTGACGGTCTGTAAGGGGGCTATCTGGATCCCATATTTTTACTTCCAGCTTTGCCTGTTCTCTGTCATCTAATTCTCCTGTCAAAAGGTAGATGGGACAAAACACTTATTACTCACAATGCTTTTCTCTGTGTACTTCTTGAACTACTTTTAAAAGACATGGTACATTTTTATATACACACACATATGGAATACTTAATAATCAGCAGTTATTCATCTAAATTCCATACTGAAACATTTGTAAAACAAGTATCTTCCCTTAACATCAGTATTTTAATTTGTTTTACGGAGACATTCTTAAAAGGTGCAGTATCAAAGAACTTTAATAAAATGTTATCACGAGCTTGAAACCAAAACGTAAATAACCACTGGGGATTTTAAATTGCTTCTCAACTATATAAAAGTTAGTCACATTAAAATTAATTTTACACTTAACCAGCTACAGCAATTAAAAATCCAATTTGTAATCTGAATACTACCCCAAAACAGAAATCATTATGGAACTATACTACCTACTACATTTAATTATTTTTTCCACCTCTTACTCTCAGCCTTTACATTATCTGTATTGTTAACATTAATCATGCTATTACAATTGCATTGTATATTGGCTACTTAAACCCACTTATAAAATAATAAGGCTACAGCACAATAAAGTTAACATATACTACATAATCATTTTCTAAGCCCAATTGTCTAAACAGAGCAATCTGCATACACACACACGGCTGAAACAACAACAGAGTTTTCAGAAATTAAATGTGCACTGTGTTCATTATTAAAAAGCACTATTCTTCCAAGCAATACACACAGTATAAAAACACTAAAATGATTCACAATCACATCGCAGCCTAGATCTTTTCTTCACTACTATATCCATAACTTCTACTGCAAAATGAGAAACACAAAACAGGCTGATTAAATAAGCAAGGTTCAATCTACTAGCATAAAAATAGCTGCCTATGCAACATGGCCAATACAGTTGGAAGCACAACAAATGACAAGAGCAAATCACCATACACCTTTGGTATTTTAGAATATGAGCATATTCTCCCTTCAATGAAGATGAGAAGAACTCATGTGTTCAGTTAGTCTCTAATACTTACTTCTCTCTGGCTTTTGTGACATACTGCAAGAATAAAAAACCTCCCTTTTCCCTCAAAAAGTTAACATGTGTAGGTATTTCTCATCTCTCTGAGCACAGAGAAAATAATTTTAGTCTCTGTTATTTCTCATGACTT
>PPHD01020293.1:0-13714 GCA_002909625.1 Bambusicola thoracicus
GGGGAGGGCTTCCTTACAGCATGGTGAGGGTCATTAACAAGCAGCATATTATACCCAGTGAGAAAACCAGATAACTGCTTCACTGCTCAAGTGTGCTTCTTTCATATTTCACAGCATAGTGGGCTTTAAGTGTCTGAGGTGCTTTGCTTTTCCCATATCTCATCTAACTTCCAGCACAGTGCAAGCCATGTTTTTTATCAATCAAAGAATTACCTTTAGGTTAAATAAGCAGTGTTGTCAGTTTCCACGTCTTACAACCATTTGATTTTTGAGATGTGTGTTGCAGAAGGCCTTTGGTGTTGCTGCTCTCCCACCCCCTCCCCACTCAGCTGCTTGATCTGTGAGAAAATGTGTCTTCCTGGTAGTGCCATATTAGAAAGGAGGGGTGAGTGTTTCCTGTCTAGTTGAGCTATCATCAAGTTTCAGTCCAAATAAAGCTGAAAGGGTCTGCAGATTGGGAGGCTTTTTTGGTGAGACTTACTCTGTACATTTGTTTTTATAGTACTATAGTTGCCAATCAAAGAAGCAAGAAGTCAGTGCTTAATCCAATGCAGACTAAACAGCAAGGGGACTGGTTATGGGAATTTGCTTACAAAGAGATTTCCTGTTCTGTTTGGAGGTCAGTCCCAGTAAAAATAAGATAATGGAGGGATTTACTTGGTTCCTTAACACAGAAGTGTGGAAGTGATAATCTCAGTACAGTGTGTAAAGAACATGGGCAGGAATTATGCAGTGCCTATAGAAAAAGGCTTTTTCTCTGTTACTTTGTGGGAGGAAAAGAGAATATCACTTCAAATCGAAACATCAGAACCTTCATTTTTAATTGGTTGCCTTAGTTCTTGGGCCATAATGAGGATGCAGATCCTTCAAAGGCAAACTATGGCAGATTGTTCTTTTGCAATCACGTTGGCAAACTTGTCTCCTAGTGATGAGCTAATTTGTTAGTATGTTTTACAAACTCATTTGCATTTCGTTGTACTGAATTTCCATGCTAATAAGGGAGTAATCACTCAACAACAAAAAAAATCCTATCTCTAGGCATAATCTTAGGGATTATCTGGAACATCTAATTACTTCATCTGATGCAATTACACTCTTCCAAATGGGTAGAAGAGTGCATATTTGTCATATACATTGCCTTGGGGAACTCCAGGATGTGTTTTATGTAACCGCATCAGTGTATTATGATAGATGGTTGGAATAAAGCTGACGTCAAGAGTCACAAGAGTAGGATCTTCCTGAGCAGCAGTGGTCGGCTCACGAAGAAGCACAGCCTGGGAATGTTTTCCATGGGGCAGTAAGAGATTGCTTATTCCATTATGTTACACGGAAGTAGAGCTGCAGCAGTGTATTCTTTCAAAGGGACTTGCAAATGAACACCACCTTTCCTCCTGCTTCAAAATAGAAGTGCTGCGGGAATAGGTTGTAGATGCCCCATCCCTGGAGGTGTTCAAGGCCAGGTTGGATGGGGCCCTGGGAAGACTGGTCTTGTATTAAATGTGGAAGTTGGTGGCCCTGCCTGTGGCAGGTTGGTTGGAGATTCGTGATCCCTGAGGTCCCTTCCAACCTGGGCCATTCTGTGATTCTGCGATTCTGTGAATAGCTGCCAAGAATGGTCAGATTACCTTAATTGTCTTAGCTTTGTCAAACCCTCACCTTGGCCAATGACAATTTGAATGTAAGTCAACTGGTGCACTGTGAGGGGATATTGCTAATGAGCCGTACAACTGTTTTGCTTATTACTCATCCATATGCCTTCCCATTCCCTCTGAGGAAGAGAGGGAGATTCACTTTCACACTTCCCATTGCAAAGTTTGACCATGCAAGGTATGGGCATAGAAACAGCCAGGGAAAGATTTGCAGGTAAAGGACTGGAGAAAGTCGGGAGCTGCAGTTCTTCGTGAATGGCATTTTCCCTGTGTTAAGCAGTGCTTTTGTCCCTCTCCTCTAAATAATCTTCTCACAGCAAACTCTCTATCTTCATTCTTAGCACATATTCTAGTAGTTTCCTCATGCTTTTTTGGATAACTTTTAGCTGTGAAGCTATCAAATCTGTCCTGACATTTGCCTGCCATAGGTTTGTTCCACCTAACTATTTTCTTCAAGAATTATACAGACATCTGTTTTTCTCTGATGTGTTTCCAGCCTTCACATCCTTGTATTAACATGGAAATAATATTCAACTTGGAAATCTGTAGTTTAGTTCTTAAGATAGAGTTGTGATGAACAAATCTAATTTATTGTGGCAAATGCAGTTGTTACCTTGCATGACATTAAAATTCCTTCCATATCTCTAGAAGAATTTCACCCACTCTGACTTCTTACATAGGCCAGAGTTAGGGTCTGCCAAGGTTCTTGTTAGATTCCTCTTTTGGGGTGGGATATTTGGAGATTATAACAGATTACTTGTTTTCCATAAATATGTTTGATTCTTGTTAGCAGTCCTGGGCAAAATCTTTGCTTGTACTTGCATGTAAACCAAGTCGTCCAGCACATGAACTAAACATTAGTGTATTACTTCTCTGAGTCTTCTGATGTAACTTTATCAAATCACATTATAACTTCTGTTGCATTTATCCACACTATCTCTTCTTTGTGATACTGATGGCAAAGCCAAACGTGAGCAATGAAAGACTGTGTCCCAGTTCGACAGTGGAGTCTGTACTACATTTATTTAACTGGTAAATGGAATCTCCATCTGTTGTTCATATCAAATATTTTTGCTTGTGTACATTAACTTAGTCAGTAAGCGAAGGTTTCTCCAGTTATTTGTTTTACTAAATCTTCAATTTCTTCATTTGGTTTGGAGATACAGTGGTTCATGGATATGGGTGTTAATCTTTTTGTCTCAATCAATCACTTTTTATGACACTGATCTGTGTGGCATCTCTTTAAAGCATTCTGCAGTTTTCATGGCTTCATTTCTCTTCTCTTTAGGTTTCCTCTTCTGACAACAATTACAGTTTTAAACAAATACACAGTGCTGTCGTGTGGAAAGAGCTGTGACATATCATTATTGACCACTGGTGGTGAATCTAACTGTAGCAGATTGGCTAGTCTAGTCTATTTGAAATTACTGTTCCTATGCTTTGTGGACTCATTGCTGATAATTTTCTCAGTGCTTCATACGTAGGCTGTGTCTTTTTTTAAGGTTTGAGCTTGTTTTGCCATGTGTCAGAGTAATTTCTGAGTTCATCTGTAAACTTGGATATCCCAGAAAGTTGGTTCAAATTTACCTCTGTACAGATCTGTTAATCTTGTTTGTAGACACTCTGCCCGGGTAATTCCATGTTCTTGTTGCTTGGAATTATTGTCACTTGGGAGTATTTCTCCTTTCATTATGAACAAGGGCACCAACCCTCCCAAATCCCAGAGAGAGGGTACATGTTGTGCATATCTAACTTTCTCACTTGCGTCCTGTCATCCCTGACTTGGGCAACTATATAACCTATGCTTAACCAGGTCTCATTTTGGGGCTTTTGTCAGCTAGATTTAGTATATCTACCTGTGGTTTTGAACACGTGAATTTGTTGGTTTCAAAGTACAAATATCATTTTTGAGAATTGTATGATATCTGTCTTGAAGCAATTGATTACTTCTGCTTCTGATCTGCATAAAGTTTGTTTGCTTTTGAAATTAAACCATGTTGTTTATGAAGGATAAATAATTTTGGCTCCAAAACTACTACTTCCAGAAAGAAATTATTGTTTTAAGGGTTTAAATAGTTTTTATGTCACCTCTGGCTCCTGACACCTTGTTATGGCTAAAGTGAACAGTATTGGATCAATGTTACAAAGTATGAGCAAAATAAAGATCTTACCCATATCCTCGGCTTGTAGAAAGGTTCCCAAAGGGAGGATCTCCAGATAGAAATCCTTCCTCCTGGCGAGTCAGCCCTTAAATGGGGTCTAGGAGGAGCTATGCTCCACCCCTTCCAGTCACTCAGGCGAGATTGCATTCACCTGTGCCCCTGTGGCTGACTCAGTGCTCGCCTCAGGTGGTCAATCAGAGGTTCAGGCCATGATTCAACAGTTCCCATACACGCCTCCCTACCCAAAACTAAAGATGTTGTGTGATTTTTCTTCCTGTCATCGCTTATGCTGCTTGTTTCACTTAGCAGTGCTTCTTATGTTCCAAAAATACATTTTCATAGTTCACTTTTTGTAAAGAACTTGCTGATCATTTCTTTCTGTATGCTTTTCAGACTGACCTATTAAATGTGTTGGGACAAAATGAATTCTTCAGAATGACTATTTGATTTTTGTTCTGTAAGGTTTTTGATTCGGACTTCTTGAAAAAAGCCTCATCACTGTTCCATTGTCCCTTTGAGAGAATCCCAGAACTTACCCTCTCACCTCAGAGATGCTACATCATTTGCTAGTCTACTGTATGGGAACTGTTGAATCACGGCCTAAACCTCTGATTGACCACCTGAGGCGAGCTCTGAGTCAGCTGCAGGGGCACAGGTGAATGCAATTTCACCTGAGTGACCGAAAGGGGTGAAGCCTGGCTCCAGCCCTCGTAGACCCCATTTAAGGCCTGACTCCCAAGATGGAAGGATCTCTATCTGGAGATCATTCCTCTCGGAGCCCTTCTGTGAGCCTAGGATACAGGTGAGCTCTTTATTTTATTGCTCTTTTGTAATGTGATAATTTCTCTGGTTGTATACTTGTTTGCCATACATCTACAAAGCTAGGTTTGCTTTCTATTGTCTCCTTATCTCCATGATTGTGGTGGTGCTCACTGGGGGGGGTTGAAGCTGCTCTGTTTCTGGCTCAAGAGGGTGTTGAGTGTCTGCACAGAATGGCTGAGGCCTAAGGAGAGGTAAAAACATCGATTTCAGTCCAGAGATGTAGCCAGAACCTCCACTTCTCCCAAAAATGAGAAAGGGATAGACCACCTCATCTATCTCTTCTCCATGCAAAGAAGGTGAACCAAGGACAGAACATGAGAGGAATAAGCATCCAGTGGAGGTTTCTGAAGGGAGAGTTGAGGGTGGGTGTCCTTTAGCAGAGGGCAGACCTAGTGAGCTCTTTGAAGTGAAACTGGTGGAAATGCTCAGTGTGTCCCCACATGTGAAACTAAGCTGATGTGGCCATTTCCCCAGGTGCTGTGCATCTAGCCTTCTGGCACCAGTCCTCGCTCAGTCTTCACTCTTCTGTGATATTACGTCCACAGTGCACATATTAGATACAATATTTTTGTTTTTCTAATGTACTACACAGTTGAACTTTGTCTTAATTAAAATACAATTCTGTGAAAACTTAGAATAAAGCTGTGATCTCTGCACATGATTTCTCAGTGGCATAGTCACTAGGTCTTACTTCTACAGAATTCCTTTTACTTTCATCCGTAAGGAACATTTTTGCTTTCAATATTTGTTGTGCATGGAGTAGCTGAGTCTTTTCATGTAATGTTTGGGAGCAACAGTAGCTATGCACTCTTCTTAAAAATCCCTTTTGACAATCTCCATAAGCTTTCTAGTCTACTTACTTTGAAATTATTTTGGATTCTCTGTGTTCCCAGCAAATCATAGCCAATACGGATCATATGTTGTATTAAACACTTGATCTCTCCCCAGAAATTCAGCTACTTTATACTCAATGGCCTGTCCAAACAATGAATTAGTTTCTTCGTTAACTGGATAACAAAGGCCAGCCACAACATATGTTTTCTTTCTTTTGAAGTGCTCTCTTAAAAAAAAAGAAAAAAAAAAAGAAAAGAAACAGCTTACATTCAGATGTTTACCAGTTAAAAAAAAAAGTTTCCTCTGAGTGAGATGTATCTGGGGAGCTTTAAAAGATTTTATTATCATTGTTGTAAATTTAGTAACAGGCTGAAGCAGGAACCCCAGTAAAACTGAAATTAAAGAAAGTTGAACAGCAGTATGTTCTTCTGTGTGCAGTGCTTCATACATGAAGCAGGCATGCTGACATGTGTCATTTAATAAAGTGCCTAAAAATAATGACCTTGGCTACTAAAAAAAATGTTGGTGAAAGCACGTACTAAAGATATGGCTCTATTGACCAGAATTTTAGTTACGCAGAGATTTCTACAGAATTCAGTGGAACCAGTGTTGTTTTAAATGTTGTTATAAGAACTTATACTCATAGACATGAGTTCTCTGTGAGCAATCACAAGCCTGTTTGTCTGGTGAAGTGGGAGGTTTTAACAATATGTTTTAAAAGTTATCTCTTGTCTAAGAATTAAAAAAGTATGCCACGAAAGGCATACTGACAGTAACACAGTGCCATAAAGTAGCATCCTGTTGATAAAGGAATGTTTTGTGATGTTCTATGGACCCTAAGACAATGAAGATGTAAATGAGAAATAGGAGTTAATCAAATATGGATGTTATTTCAAAGTAAAATATGTTAAAGTAGGGCTGATTCTGGAACAGCTGTCATGTGACACACAGCTATGAGATTAAATTCTTTTCTTGCTGCCTTAAATCAACACTTTTGCAATTTTTCCACCATATTGTCAGTACTTGTTCTACCACATCTCTCCAGCACAAATTCTGTATGTGAACAACCCCTGATCTTTCCAAAATTTTCTGAGACTTGGCTTATTTTTGACATGAAAAGGGATAGTGAAAGCATAAAACCAGAGCAGATGAAGGTATAAAACAACAAGAGTTAGTTATTTATATAACTCCAATCTACTCTTCTTGGGCTTGGTCATTCGTAACTCAAGGATGAGAATGATTCCCAAAGCTGAAAGGCAAGAAATCTGAACTGCTAGAAGATTTTTCATTGTTGTCTTAAATAAAATACAGAAGTAGTTTAGAAATGCAGCCCTGATAAATCATTTTACCATTGAACAATGAGATCATTTCGTTATAATACTCTCAGAGTTGGTCATACCACCTACAAGCAAAATAAATGTTTTAGCTAAGAGATGAGTCAGACGTTGTGTTATGCTCTTGAGTGGTGGAAAAGAGCTTCAGCAGTTGTCACTTTGAAGGAAGCCCCTGACCCCTCTGAGTAAATGTGCTGGAGGGAGGGGTTGTTGCACCACTTGGCAGTTGGGAAAGAGGCAGTGTGGGAGGCACACCTTCTGAGCCCCTAAGCAGCTCAGTAAACTCAGCATTTGGAGTCCCAGAAAATTTGAAGGTCAAACTCCTCCAGGCAGAAAATGACCCCAGCAAAAGGCAGTGAGTAGCTGCTACTCAACTCCACATTTAGGGGGGGAAAAAAAAAATGTACCTCTTTTCGTGCCACTTGAGTTTGTGGGTGATAAAACTGCTGAACCCTACCTCAGCCTTCTCCAATGCTTCTCGAAAGAAACATTCTCCAAACTTTTGTAAGCAACTGGAGTAAAATGTATTTCCAAAAGAAAAAAATTCATACTCATCAAGGATGTGCAGGTGTACCTTTTAACCACTTTTTAAAGTTGCAACGCTACATAGTCAATGGTATAAAGGACTCCTAACAATACTTTGCTGGTACTCAGTGTAATTCACTTCTGACTGCTTTTAATATGCATCTGCCTTTCTAATTCCTAGTAGGTGTTATTCTTTGTGAGGAATTACCCTTAATTTTAAGGAATAACTGTGGATTTAAGCACAGCATACAGAAATTTTATGTGAAATTCTTGTGTTTGCAGCAGTATGACTCATAGCAACCTCAGTTAAAGTGGGGGGGAAAAAAGACTGATTTTAGACCTCGTATCTGAATTCAGAATGAGTTTAGTTGGACGCAAGTCCTAATTTTGAAGGAATTTATTCTGAATCTTCTGCTTTTGATTGAGGCTATGTGTTTAAATACCTTTCAAAACCATTAACCAAGGTGATGCAGTTTAAGTAACACAGTCAAATAGCAGATTTGCCATGAATGTTTCATAGGAAACTACTTACAGTCCCAACCTCTTCTCCTTAGAAAGCATCATAACCTACATTTACAGGTGGATAAACTGTGGCAGAAACTGGATCAGATAGTCACAGGACAGGAAGAGCCAAGAGCATAACGTGTGGCATCTCTTTCCCTTCTCCTTGTCCCTGAGCTCACGGCCTCCTTCACACATACTTCATCATGTCTCCCTTGGAGATGGACCACAATAATTACACAATCACAGACAAAGACATGTTTGCATGGTAAAAAAAGGTATTTTGACCTTTATCACAACTTGTGGTTCTTTAGGATCTGGCAAAGTGTCTCTGCTGCTAAATGAAACTGATAGGAAGTATTTCTTTGATGACCAGTGTCTGTGTTGCTTAATTTTGGGTATGTTCTTTAGTTTTGTTCTGGCACTGCCAAGTGGTGCTAAGACAGTACCTATACCTGGCACAGAGAAGGCAGAGAACAGGAACAACTCCCAAGAGGGGTTATAGATGAGACTGAAGCAACCTTAAATCCTTCTTTCCTGGATAGACTTCCAAGGTCCAGTAAGCGTTGCACCTTCCAACATCTCTGCATCCTCATGCAACACAGGCATCAAACTCATGCAATGAAAATATTATTCTAGTGTATCCATGTGTTATTTCAGGCATATTGAACTGGAAATAATAATAATAAAGGCCTACCGAAATTTTATCTACATCTTAGGATCATCATAGAGCAACATAAAGGATGGAGATGGGGTGGTGAGAAAGACCAAGGCCAAGTGCAGTTATCCTATAGCTAGACTGAGCTGCTTGATCTGCCAGGAATATTCCCTGGCCCTGTTTAATTTAGCAGTCGTGACATAAACATATAATCCAGCACAAGTAAGTTCTTTCTACATTAAAGTTTTACTGGAAAATTGGTATTTCTGTATTATCTGATTTCTTTACACTGTGTCATATCAGCAGGTCTTTGTAGAAATCTGGAGGAAAAAAACAAACAAGAGTTAATTTAAAACAACAATTAACCTCCATCTGTTTTCAGCCAGGCAGTGTAATTTGTGTCAGATTTACATCAAATACTTGCCATAGTTTATTCAATACTAAATATTTTATTAATATTTTCCTAATATTTAAGTAATCAGAAAGAATCGATTTTAAAGTCTCCTGAGCTGAAATGACAAAACAGTCAGTGTTTTCATGTTTATCCGTTTGTTTCTTCTTTCTTATTTTTTTTCCTGGCATCACAAGAATGTCATTAATATATTTCTGAATTGAGATCTTAAAGTTTCAAGAAACCCCATAGCAATTTCACTCTATTAACATTAATTTAGAAAAAGCAATCTCTTTTTTTTTGGAATTCTGGCAAAACATAACTATCACGTAATTGATATAGGTTGCAATGAACATATGTCTCATAACAGAAAATTAGGAGTGTTACAGATCTGAGGGTTTTTTTTGCATTATCCAGAAAGCCACTTGAGAGAATGTTAACAGAATAGTTGCTTTTTTTCCAAGCTTTGAGATGCCCGTCTTCACCTTGTAAGGAAAGGTTAAATTGCATCCAGCACATAAATCTACCAGCATGTTAGCCTGATAATATGTTCATAAATACTACCCTCAAAAGCACGTGCTCAGACTTGGTGCTTATTAGAACCAATCCGTTACTCCTGTGCATCTGAAGGTAATTGAGATTCTTTTCTTGTGCATTTGTTTTTAGAAGCCAAAAAGGTTGCACAATCTAATGGAGTTTTCTAAAATAGGCTGGTGTTACAGGACTTCCTCATCCTTTTGCCCAAAATAGCCCTGTAGCTTCCTGAAATACATTTTCACTTCTTGGGGTTTAAAGACCACCTTTGGCTTCACCGCTGTACCAGATACAGAATGTTTAGACTTGATGGTGAGTTCAGCCCTTGGTACCCCAGCATCTGGTTAGGGAAGCCCTCAGAAAGTGAGTTGCAGTGCTCAGGACTTTGTAGACCTTGGCCCAAAAAAATATTGGAAAGCTGCCTGCTCCAGCTGATTTGGGGTATACTTTCAAGTTTGGCATTCCTGTAAAGAATGTTTAATGAAAACAAATAGCCTCTTGGAAAAAAAACTGGGAGGCCTGAAAATTTATAAGGGAATAGAAGTAAGTGAAAATTTGGGTCTTATCATCAAAGATTCTAATTCTGCAAAATACAGTCTTGAAATCAACTTGAGATCATGGGAATCCAGTTACCAGTAAGGCAAACATGCTTGACCTTAACCAGTGTGTAAATTTTGGTTTTATTTTTTATTACTTCTATTTGTTTTTAAAATGTGTTATTTCTATTAACCACAGTGTTTAAAAAAAAAAAAAGAAAAAAAGACACATCAAGCTTAACATAGCACAAGAGACCTTTTTTTTTTCTTTTTTACTGATTTGGTCAGCACTAATAAAGGAATGTTATTAGGTTAAGACTGCAGAAGCACACTAACAATGAAAAGCAGTCTGATTTTCCCAAGGACAATATTAATGATCACGATTTACCATCTGTGGAATATGAGTCAAACATTTTATTTTTCTCAGAGAAAACTTGCAGTAAAATTAACTTCTCTCCAAAATATCTTAGAAACAGCAATTCTTAAACAAGAAGTGGCAAAGTATTATTTTGTATTTTTTTTCCTTCTAAATGTGAATATTTAATAGGAGTGGGTGGAAAGAGTTTGTACGTGCTACAAAAAGACCTTACAGCACTGTCTGGCACAGTAGGTGTAGTTTCTCTGTTGATTTATTTTTCAGTCTGGTCAATCCTAAGTGTCATAAAGGTGATATACTGAAAAAAAAAAAACAAAAGAAAAAAAAAAGGAAAAAGAGGGTTCTTTGGAGTCAGTAATGCAAAATTTTCTTTGTTTTGCATCTCCAACTCAAGGCAAGTGTAAATATTTTTGAACAGTGAGAATATTTGCCTCCTGTCTCAGAATACCTACTTCTACCACAAATGCTTATGTTTCCTACAAGGACCAGAGAGTGAACTTCTAGGACTCCTGTTTTGCAGGAAAACATTGTGGCTGGGCATGTGGCATTGTTTTTTGACTGTAAAGTTTTGCAGCCATGAAAAGATTCAGCTTGACAAATGCAACACAGGACACTTGCATTCGTTTCCCTAAGCTGTGTAGGCCGTTTCGATGTTTTTTAGGGCAAATTGATTATGCGTGGAGAAGGTGCTAGGTTAGATTAGGGGCCATTTTGTTATTGCAGTGTTTTAGTCTATTATGTTCTTTTACATTAAGCCCAGATGTTATGTAGTAGATGTAACATAAATAAATGTTTCAGCTTGTCCAGTGTTGGATTCCCTAAGCTCTGTACAGATGCCTCTGCTGAAAGAGCAAAATCCTTTTTGTGAAATGTGGCCATAATGAATGGGATTTTTAGAAACTAAACTTGTGTTTAGCTTCATTCTGGTGACTCTTAAAGTCCACAAAAGATTCCAGTCAACTTCAGTGGAAGCACGGTTAGGTCAACAGAAAGGATTTCTAATGGGCTGAGTTTAAGACTCCAGGAGGTGTTCAAGGCCAGATTGGATGGGCCCTGGGCAGGCTGGTTTAGTATTAGATATGGAGGTTGTCAGCACTGCCTGCAGCAAGGGTGTTGCAGCTTGATGATCCTTGAGGTCCCTTCCAACCCAAGACATTCTGTGATTCTATGAACAAAAGCAATTTGTCTTAGCTAAAACTAAGACAGTCCTCATACATGTTCTCATTCAGTAGAGGGCATAGGTATACATTAAGAACAGCTGCTCTACTGATAATGCATATGCTCAGAGTTCTCTCTGAGTAAGAATAGGTGAAAATGTAGGTCTGTTTTGGAATATCAGGAGATGATAGTAAGATGTCACTTCTGAATAGCAGTTTCCAGTAACTGGACTCTTTACTCCGTTCAGCGGAATCAGACTTGAGTGTTGCTTCTCTTTTTCCCCCAAAGCAATGTACCTATACTACCTTCTATCCCTGTCAAAGAAGACCCCAAAATCAGGACTCCATCATTAACAGTGTGTTTTTTACCTGTGCCATTGATGTGTGCATAAACAGGAATGTACCAAAGCTGTTCCTGTTCATTTCTGTTCAGTTCCCTCTGCTTGACTGTACATAAAGTTTGGCTCCTTTAGCTTCCTGTGTCAAGATTAGTGTGTTGAAAGTTGGAGGCTATTATGAGTTCTGGTTATACATGGCTAGCTTGTAAGTGTGACATCTGCTTGTACAATACATGGCTATGAAGTGAGCCAAGCGAATCTTGCCCGATATGATTTCCAGGAACAATGATGGAGGCCAAAGTATGTCTAGGACAGATGAAAAAATAGAAAATAAGCTAGCATGTATTATAAAGTCTATTACATGTGATACTTTGAAGTTGCTCTCAATTCAGACTCCAATCATTTGAAATCTTATTAAACGTTGTGTAGAAACCAATTGAAGGGTGATGCATCAAGATCTGGAGGCACAACTTAGAAGAAATCACTGCTGGCTTTTTTTTTATAAGTAAAATATTCCAGTGTTTATGAAAGGCACTATTTTAAATTCCTCCTTCTTCACATTTAAGCTTTCCTTGAATCTCATGAATTGGAAAAGTAATTTTGGATAGGCTGGAAATGCAATCATAAAATCTGGAAGAACAGCTATATAAAGCATTCTGTTATCTGAAGTACATGAGACAGACGTATCAGTGTGCCAGTTTAAAAAAAAGTTTAAATAATGAAGTCAACTTTTATGGCTATTACTGTAGTGCAGCTAAAAAGGAAGAAGCATTCAAGATCTTAAATGTATCCAGGACTTTACACATGAAATATGCATCCTATATGGTAGTCTCTAACACTTTCTCATTTCAGTAAGGGAACCTTAGTAGAAAAGAACTGTAGAATATCCCAAGTTGGAAGGGATTCACCAGGATCATTATTTCAACTCCTGGCTCCATGCAGCACTACCCACAATTCAAACCCAATGTCTGAGAGTGCTATCCAAACACTCCCTAAACTCCAGCACTTGGGGCTGTGCCCACTGCCCTGGGCAGCCTGTTCCATGCCCACCACCCTCTGGTGAAGAACCTTTTCCTAATCTCCAAACTGACCCTCCCATGATGCAGCCCCATGCCATTCCCTTGGGCCCTGTTGCAGTCACCTTCACTCCCTGTGAGGAGCTACAGCTGCCACAAGGCCTCTCCTCAGCCTCCTCTGCTCTAGGCTGAACGATCCAAGGCACCTCATTTCTACCTGTCCATGACATGAGCTGTTGCCTGTGTAGACATCCATGGCAAATACCTTAGTCAGGATCTTAGTGCTGTGTTCCTGTTTCCTATTAAATACAGATATAACTAAGTACTGCCTTTACTGTGCACTTGTAACACTCTGAAACAACAGTGAAGGCTTATGTCCAATCTCCTATCAGCTTTCAGATAATAAATACCCAGGTTGTCTCTATTAAGGCAATCTGTCTTGTGTAATGTTTCAGGGCAGAAAACTTGCTGCTCATCTGTTGTGCAGCTCCTTGCAGTCATACTTGGAAACTCTCTCTTCCCTTTGTAACAGGGACTGGGCAGGCAGCTGCATGACACAGAGTGAGCTTTGCTCTGGCTGGTTCCATCTGATCAGGAGAGCGGCTCTGGCTGCAGGTTCTTGTTTTCTTCCTACCCCTTCCTGCCTGCCCAGCCAATCTGTGCTTGCTGCTGTTGATATGAATTGTTGCACTCTGTGCTGTAATTTCCCACCTGTATGAAAGCATTAGAAATGCCAGGCCAGCAGAATTCACTCCTGGTGCTGTGAACAGTGTTTTCCATCCATTCAGTCCTGCTGTGAGTGTCCATTCAAAGTGCAAATCATACAAGAGGGCTTTCTGATATGGTTTGCCTGGGTTTCTTATAATATCCAGTTAAAAAAA
>PPHD01020294.1:0-13713 GCA_002909625.1 Bambusicola thoracicus
CTGGTGAAGCAAAACTTAATGTTATCTCCCTTACAATTTGGATTGTATAGATTTGTAATAGCAGCATTAAACTTGCTGTAAATGGAAAATGAATGGGACTGACTGGGTGTGGAAACATCAGGAGGGACAGCAAAGGGATGAGCTGTAAGGAAGGTGAGTGCTGGCAGCACATTAGTTGACAGTGCATTTTGTTCCCCCAAAAAAGAAAAAAGAAAAAAAAGACATCATACCTTCCTAAGTCACTGAGGTAATGTTGAGAAGAAAAGGACACACCTTTCTAAGCAGTAGCATATAGACAAGAATACTAGATACTTTAATAGGTAAGTCATTGAATCACAGAGAGGTTTGGGTTTGAAGGGTTCTTAAAGATCATGCATCTCCAACACCCCTGCTGTGGGATAGGATACCTCCCACTTGGCCAGGCTGCTCGAAGCCCCATCCATTCTGGCCTTGAACACTTCCAGGGGTGGACATTCACAGTTTCTCTGGGCAATTTGTTCCAGTGCTTCACAGAGATGGGACAGAATGGGAAGGCCAAAGTTCACAAATGACCATTTTCAGATCCTAAAACAGTGCGTCATCTAAAACCAGCAGCTGAAAGCTAGCCTAAGAAGGATGAGGAGATTATGAAGGTTGTGTTGCTGGCATGCCTTTCCTTCATGTTGCTTCAAGGAAGCCTGACTAAAGCACAGGTATGTGTGAGTATAGGTATACAGGCTATCTGAACATACATCATGACTCTTGAGAGAATGCAGGTGTGAGAGTATCACTCTATGTTCTAAAATAAAATCACTTTCTCCCTTATAGACCTTGCATTGAGCTACACTCCACTGCTGCTACAGTGAAGCAATGTTAATTACTACAAAATCTCTGGCTTAAGAGTTCAGCTACAGGTCTCCAAGTACAGCCCCTTTCCTGAGTGTCAATTTGAGTGGTGTTTTGATCCAGTGAATGAGCAGGAATAACCTAACCCCCAGCTGCCCCTCCCCTGACGCAGCTCCATGCCGTTCCCTCGGGCCCTGTCACTGTCACACAGAGCAGAACTCAGCGCTGCCCCTCCGCTCCCTGTGAGGAGCTGCAGCCGCCATCAGGCCTCCCCTCAGCCTGCTCTGTTCTGGGCTGAATGGTGACTCCTTTGGGAAAGAGGCTCCTCCAAATGGCTCCTTCAGGGATGACACACGAGTTGCCTCTTCTGGAGCTTGAGTCAGGGTGCTGGGATGGAGAGGCCCCTGGAAGAAGCAGCATGTCTGAAAGCAAAGGTAGCATTTTAGAGCAGAAAATTCAATGTTACCTGGCTGGAATACACCAGGTGAAGCTCTGCCTGTCTTGTAGAGACCACTCTGTTAAACCTTCCATTAAGTAAAATTATTTGCTGCTATTATAAGAAACCGTTACTCCAGGAAGGAAATAGCTTTTCTCAGTTTGACGTTTGTGGCAATGTTTTGCAGCTGGTATCTGTGGGCAGTGCCAGGGCACTATTTGGCCAACACCGCACGAAGAGAACAGAAATGTTTAGTCAGAACAGGTTAGTCCTTTGTCCATGTGGGGCAAGAGACATTAGACTTGGAAACACAGTATGTTCTTTAGTTGCATTAATGAAAAATGAGATTCCGATTTTGACTAAAAAATAACAGTAGGAATGACTTCTTGAGTTTTCACTATGTTATTAATACATAAATATATTAATATTTAAGGCTACTGTATATATAAAGCACCTGTAACTGGAGATGGCATGGACACACAGCCAGATCTCAGCCTTAGCTCCTCACACAAGTGAAATGTTGTGGCAATACACTTGTAATATGTTTGAAAAGTTGCTTTTTCTTTTAAATTAACAGTAGTTGCTAACCTATTTCTGTGCAAAAATGTACAGAATCATTATAATTTCTTGGGAAGAAAATGTGGAACAAAGCTTGTGGGTTTTTTTGTTTTTTTGTTTTTTTTTTTCCTAGAAAAATCAACCTTCATCGCTGCAGGTAGAAAGCAATTTCTTTCTTTCTTGACCTTTCTCATGAAAGGAGCAATAATAATGTTTGAGTTGCGCCTGTGAATGGCAGTGTGATGCGTCCTCACAAGGTAATAGGTGCACAGTTGAATATGTTTCTGCAGCTCTGCGTTATGTAACAAGGATAGAGGTGGCTGCTTATTTAGAAATTCTCTTAACTGAGTCATTACTTCTGTTGCATTCCATTTGTGTGTTATTCTCTTACATCTGAAGACTGGAGGTGAGTCTCTGAGAAGACACAGTAAACATCAGTAATGATTGGTCACCACTATGTCCATTTGTGATTCTATGTTTTGAATAACAGTGGAAAACTCTTCAATAAGCTGAGGTGAATTTCTGCTAAAGATAAGTTGTCACTGTAAAGAAGAAACCAGGATGGACAGTTCAGGAAACTATGATTTTCAAGCACTTTATTCTCAGGCAGATAAATGCTATCTGCAGTAAGCTAATCCTGATTCCCTGACCCATGTTACTGATGTCAGTGCACTCCTCAGGCTGCCAAACACTAATCTTAGTGAGTAGAGGGCAGGATTTGTCCTCCCTGTTTGGGCAGATGAATGACCATGGGTAGGAGACCTTCTTAAGCATCCCAGGTAAATGTTGAAAATTACCCTCAGTACTGGCTGTTTAGCACAACTTCTGTGCTTTTCACATGTGTTTTCAGAATTAAGGGTTATTTTTATTTATTATTCTAAACTGTGAGGGTTGCTCCAAAAGTAATACCTTCTATTTTATTATGTTGGTCCATGACATCGTAGGCAGATGTTGGTGGTATGGCAACAGGGGTTGAACCTTCCCCCAGTATTCTGTTATGTTTGTTGCTGTGTGACAGATGGCAGCAGATTGTAGTCTGACAAATGACATCTGATGTGAAAGTGAGTATGAAGCAAAGGTTATCACTGAATGCCTCCGTGTGGAAAGAAGAGTATCCATTGACATTCATCAATGCTTGCTGAAGGTTTTTGGAGACCTAACGGTGGATGTGAGCACAGTGAGGCGCTGGGTGGTGCATTTCACCAGTGATGACAGCAACTGTGTGTCACTTCCACTGGTGCAGATTTTTATGTGTGCAGCATGCAGCTCTTGTTCATCACTGACAAAAAATGACAGCTAATGGTGGTTACTGTGTTGAAAACTAGCATTTTGTAGCTGAGAATTTGCTCTATCAGATAGTGTTATTGTGCTCTTTGTGTCTGTTGTAGTTTCCATGAAAATAAATGGGAGGAATTACTTTCAGAGCAACCTGTGTATTTTCCTAGAGAACCTTTAGTTGGTGTTTATAATAATTTTTGTAGGTCTGTCCTTTTCTGTTGACTTTGTGTACAGCTTGGTTTGGATCAGTATTTGCTTTGCAAAACCTGTCAGCAGGGCCTCAGGAAAAGGAAGCCACTGGCACTGGTCACCCCAGACTGCTGTATGGTGCTCTAAGACACCACAGAAATGACCAGAAAAGCTACCCATAATCCCACAGAAATGCTGAGCAGAAATAGCAGAGAAAGGGGACTGGTGCAGACGTGACAGCCCAATTCCTTACCATCTATACATGCCATTTACCTGATGACATTTTGCACAGATAAACTGCCCAGCATAATGAAGGGTTTTAGAGCCCCCACACTACTGCTGATTTTCATGATCAGGAATCTCCTAATTCATCATCTTCCTGTGCATACTTGATTTTCAGCCTCTCCAGACATAACATGTAATGGCACTGAGGAATGAATCTGACCTGATTGCAATTACAAACTTCTGTTGACAAATTCATTGCACCAATAATCTGATTAATTCAGCATAACAGTCAGCTCTTGAACTCCACAGGTATCAAATTTATCTGACTACAAGGCACTGTGGACACTTAATGTTCTCCATGAAGTACTCCAGACCACACAGAATCAGGCTCTCTGGACATTCTTATTTCATGGCAAATACTATTATGGAGTCCATTCCAGTATGGTAAAGCTCTGTTGGAGGCTTTGCTTTGCACACCATTCCCTGTGAGACAGTTACAGTAGGAGACAAATGAAGCAAATAGGATTGCAGCTGACAGTGCTGTATGAATAAATTGCCTCTTCCTGTGAGTGTGGTTAAACATTGGAGCAAGTTACCCAGAGACTGGAAAGTCTCCATCCCTGAAGTTACACAAAACTCAACTCTGCGTGGCCCTATGCACCTTGCTATCACTGACTTTGTTCTGAGGATGGTAGTTGGACTCAATAACCTCCAAAAGTACCTTTCCACCTCAGCAATTCTGCAATCTTGTAATATTTTAATGAACAACAAATATGACATATAAACTATACCTTTGATGAACCTTGTTTGAACATGCAGTCTGGGGACTCAGTCCTCAATGGAAATTCTTTTCCATTGTGTATTCATCTTTTCCAGTGTGTATTCATTTCAGATCTATCATTATACATGTTCCTGCACACAAAATCAGCAGTGCTATGTGAGCACCATAAGAGAATGATCATCTCCAAGAATCAGACTTAAATCTATGTGAATCAGATGGAAATTCTGCTGATGTGGCTCAGCTCGATTCTAAAAGTTGTTGCTGTCCTGCTGAGGACACAGTAGACAAACTTTCTTCTTTAGAAAGAAAGGCCATCTGTAGCACTGCAGCTGTCCTCTCTTCATCACACAATTAATCACAGTTAATTCACAGTAACTGGAGAGAGTTGAAACTGCTGTACTGTCAGATTTTTGTTGGTAGCTCCAAAGTAGCAACTCTACAAATAATGTGACAGTTAAGTCTACCTCATTGAGTGCTCTTACGCTTTGCTTCTGATTCTGAGGCACAGCAGTTTGTTTAGAACTGGCACATTTAGGACTAATTCTGTGCTTTCACTGCCATTTAACCTCAGGGAGAAGCCATTTTTCTTTTCCCAGAGTATTGCTGATGCCTATTATTAGATTTTATCCATGGTAGACACTGTGCTCCCACTTGTTATTGTTCTTTTTGAGTTGCACTGTGTTCATGTATTCCCAGGCGACTGATCGAATGTGTTTGGTGTAAAACACACTGCAACCCATCTAAGATTTTGCTGCAGGCTCTGAAGGGTAGACCTTAGCTTTCATTTTATTACGTTGTGTGGATTTGTGTGAGAATATAAAAAAAAAAAGCCTCACACATTACAAATTCTCCTTAGAGGGTATTCAGGTAATCCTTTTTGGTTCTTACCTTGAGATCTGACTTTGTGGAATCCCTAGTGCTAGAAACAGGTCCACTGCTCTTGGGTGCAGATTTCCTCATCCAGACTCATACCTGTCTAAGAATACTTAAAGGGATTGTAACTGCTAGACGGAATGCTTTTAGGTGTTTTTTTTTGGGGGGGGTGGGGGGAGGTATTGTTCCTGAGATAAATCAGAGACTGCCATAGACTCTTTGTGCCAGACAGGCTCTTTTTTTTTTTTTTTTTGGTTGGACAACTGAAGCATAATTCTCATGAAGTAGCAGATGGGTGTGCCCATATTATTATGCCATGGATAGAGTGCTTTCAGCTGTGGTGTAGACTGGACTTAAAATGAGTGAGAATAACTGAGTGCAAAAGATAAAACAACAATTTGGCATCTATTCGTAATGGCAAGCCAAGTGGTATCTCCATTGGTTGCATAAACATTTGTTTAGATATTCCCTGAGAGTTCCTCCCTGATAAAGTGTATTTTCTGCTAAGTTAATTATAAGTTAGGAAGATCACAATTTAATCAAAGGAGAGCTCTAGCCATGTTTGACAAGTCAATAATCATTCCACTATGGGTATGGTATGTTTGATAAGTCAATAGTAATTTTAATCAGGGTAACAACTGGAATGGAAGAGAGGAAAATGCAAACTAATTATACCCTTTTAGTCTAAAAATAAAACTGGGGGAATTGCACCATTTTGTTAAAACAATCTATTTATCTGTACAGGGTTATTCTTGTCATAATTAGCCGTTCTTCTAATGAAGTCATTGAGTATGTTGTGACTGAACTGAGGGAAACAATACATTAATAAAAGATGAACTGTCTTCTGTGTAGCTAGCCACTTAGCATTTGATCCATACCCTAGGGTTAATTGGGATGTGAAAAACTGGCAGAAATCTGTACAGAATTGCAATGTTTCATATCAGTTTTTTTTGTTGTATTTTGTTGTTGGCAGTGGTTTTGTTTGTTTATAGAGAACTCAATAAGATAATCTTCTAATATATGAATTTTTACATGTGGATATGTATGTATGTAATATATATTTACATACGTAGGCATATATATGTACGTCACATCTCAGACTCTGTCAAGGCATCCAAAGCTACCAGGTGTAACTGTAATAGCTGTGATATGAAAACAGCCAATTAGATGCTCATTCTTTAAGTACGAATATTTGTAATGATATAATAATATAGTAATATTTAAAATCAATTTCCTCTGCCAAAAACTATTGTCTTGTGGTTTTAATATTTCAGACAACACTGTCATTTGTAACAGGCCTGGTTCTTAGTCGAAGTGAAGACTTTTTCTGTGGTATATGCTGCACAAAGATAAGGAGTGATAAACTCCAGGACGCAAATTAAAACAGAGCATTGGTATACTTTATTAATATTATTATAGGTATTAAAATAGAGGTAGCAGAGTGTGGGGTGACACTGTTGTTGCAAATAGAATAGTAGTTAAGGAATATAAAAATCATAGAATCATAGAATCGTTTGAGTTGGAAGGGACCCTCAGAAGTCAACTAATCCTACCCCCCTGCAATGAACAGGGACACCTACAGCTCACTCCAGTGCTCAGAGCCCTACTCAGCCTGACCTTAAGTGTGTCCAGGGATGGGGCTTCCCCACAACTGTGGGTGAAACAAAACAACATAGTTAAAATTGTATTGTCATGCAGGGTATTTTCAAATTAAGTATTTATATTTATTTACTAAAGCTTAAAATGCATGTGTTTACTAGAGGAAGCACAGGCAACCAAAATATAATCGCTAAAGCATAAATTAAATCCATGATATGTTTAGCTGTTCTTGTTGCCTGAAGGTCCTTGAACCACCCAAAATAAGGCCCAGAGTCACCATCTGGTTCTCCCAGCTTGACAAGTTACTCTGTGTCAGCTGAGCTATGGTAACTACCTGCCTGTGGGTGGCCAATGCAAACTAATATGGTTTATATCAACTGCCCTCAATATGGTCTCAGTGAAGACAGAGTGCAATATAAATGTTCCAGGCTGAGCACACTTTCCTGGAACAGCAAATCATTGAGTTTTAGTAACCTGGTTGTGCACCTGAAGGGATCAGACAGTGCTGTCAAACAAGTCTTGCAGTGATCATTTAAGACACAGTCAGCCTGAATTGTCTAACTTGCTCAATGGCAGTGCTTGTCATTCCTTCAGCAGAGCTGTGCAAACAAGCAGTAGATCCATACCTCTCTGTCGTGCTGCCTTTAGATGTCAATGAGGCCAAAACAGTATGGACACACCATTCAGGAGGTGGGAACAGTCCTGCAAAAACCCATCTCATCAGGCTTCTGTAAAAGACATCTACAAACTGGCACTGGCACAGCTGCCCAGAGAAGCTGTGAATGCCCCATCCCTGGGGATGCTCAAGGCCAGATTGGATGGGGCCCTGGGAAGCCTGATTTGGTAGATGGCAACCAGCCCATGGCAGGGGTTTGAAACTAGGTAGGTTTTAATGTTCCTGGATACTCAATATGTGCTTCTAATTACGTGTGCAAAAATCATTTCTCTAAAGGCAGTGGAGCCTCCAACATGCTCAGTCCACGTCTGAACATCTCACTGAATACCTCACGCCCTACCACCATCCTCAGTGGTGACCTTGATTCAGCCTATGAGGAACTCATTGTACCAGGGTATTGCTAGGGCCAAGAATCTTGGCATGTTCAAAGAAGAATTGGAAACTTAAATAATGTGATTATTCAGAGTTATTATAGCTAATGCTAACAAAAACTTTGGAAAGGAGGTAAAGCCTCATGCTCCTGGGTGTAGGCCAATCTCTAACTAAACTTACTATTAGCATAAGACCGTAGGGCCGATTACCTAGTTAATATCTGCTCTCAGCTGGGTTTCATGCTCTGGACTCTATGTATTGGCATATCAAAGAAGGATAAAAGATACGACTGTAATTTCAGCCTCATCCAAAACACCAGTTTCTCCATTTCCAGTATTGCTAACCTCTCTGACCCTGTTCTTTCTTAACCTGCAAGACAGGACTCTGCAGCTTTAGGAAAGTATTGTAAGCCCTTGGAAATGCTTGGCCATCAGATACTCCCTCAAAATGGCAGTGCTAGGAAGTTAGAGACACATCCTGCACTACAGCAGGTGGCAATGATAATAGTATGAATCACACAAAGGCAGTAGCTGGCTGCAGTGAACTGATTTGTGTCTCAAATTGCAGCCTTTAATGATGTCTGTAGCTAAGAAGGATAACCCCTCTGTAATTTTCTCTCCAAACAGAAGTATAGAAATAACAGGGGTTTCTGTGTGCTTGTTTTGAATGAGATTTTGTCTTACTGAAGAAGTCTTTCAATAAAAACAAAAGTTTCAAGGTAAAAAGAACTCCTCAGATTACACTTTTTCATATGTATGTGCATATACAAAATGTTAAGTTTGAGTGTGATTATAAAACATTACGTAAGTTTTCCTAATGGTACTCTGAACTCTTAATAAAATCCAGCTTTTTGGATAGGTGACAAATTCCTAATGCCATTTCAGTACATATTTGGATGAGAACTCCATTAAGTAGTATTTCAGTAAGCACAGAATATGTTTTCATTTTCTCAGTGTCATCAATAATATAGAAATCATTCATGGGTGAGTTTCACACAGTATTAAATTTTGGGGGGTTTGCTATCAAAAGTCTTGAAAGATCAAATGAAGGTTGCCAGCAAAGCTGCCTAATTGAAACCATCACTGCAATTTTCACTTTAAAGATAGGGTCAATAATGTCAATGGAATGATTTAGTCATTTTTTTTTAATTGCATACAAGTTTGATATAACTGAATTTGGAAAACAGAGAACCGTCGAGACACTGGCATTCATATGCTCTAATGCTGCTATGGTTTTATAACTTCTGATTATCAGTCATGGGATAAATCTTCCAGATGTTTTGCATTTCAGATTCCTGTAGCATGAAAAAAAAAAACAAAAAAAAACAAAGCATGGGCTTTGTGCTGCATTCAGCCAATGTGAGCATGCTGATATGTACAGACAGATGATCACAAATTATTATCTTAATGCAATTTAAAAATGTTTATCTGTTATAATTGAGTTCATGCAGCCCTCCTGGTGCGGACACGTAAAGATGCTTTCTATTGTTACAACTGCCACTTCTAGTGATACAAGAGCATTAACACTGACTTACGTTGATTAAAAACAAATCACATCTGAAGTTAAAGCCACACAGGTTTAACTTTTACACTGTAAGGGAAGTGTGACATCCAGCAAGAAGATTTCTGCCCTGTTGCAGTGACTGGCATTTTAAGCCTGTCTAGAAATGAGTGGAGGTCATTAATTATCACGAAGAAGACGGTGATTAAAAAAAAAAGAAAGCAAGCAAAACTAGAGTACAGTAGAAACACTCCTAGTGAGGGGTGAAACAGGGACCAGGACTGAGACACTGATTTTCCTGCAGTTTTCAGCAGGCAGACTAATCCCAGACACACCTCGTGCTGACCTTTACACGTGTACCTCCTAAACTCTCTGGGATACTTTTCTCCCCCCAGCCCTTTGCTTCCTCCATCTCCCGGCAGGGCTGCCTGCAGGATCTGGTGATCCTGCTTCCGCACAACGCCAAGCAGCCTCCACCTCCCTTTCCTGCTTCCCTCCCCAGCTACTCACTCCCTCTCTCCCCTCAGGCTGGCAGGATTCCTGGGGCAGAGCATGCAATCAGTTCGCAGGGAGCAGCCTCAGCGACAGGAAAGATGCAGAAGCACAACCAGAAGGAGCACCTCTACAAGCTGCTGGTGATCGGGGACCTGGGAGTGGGCAAAACTAGCATCATCAAGCGCTATGTCCACCAGAACTTCTCCCCCCACTACCGGGCCACCATTGGGGTGGACTTTGCCTTGAAGGTCCTCAGTTGGGATGCTGAGACTGTGGTACGGCTGCAGCTCTGGGATATTGCGGGTAAGTACAGAAGGGAAGCCTGTTCCCAAACCATCTAAAGATTATAGACAAAATATAGATCCGTATTTGTTTGTACCAGTCTTTAAATTGCCTTTGTGGTGAAAGAGAACTTTAAAGTAGTTTGAGATTTTGGAGTTGCCACAAAGCCAGCAGATGCATAAACAAGGGATGTCAGAGCAAAACTTGTCCTGCCTGATTTGTTTCCCAAGCCCTCAGACTTGTATGGGGACATGGACTCCTTTCTCCAAGTGCCCTGACTCTTTCCTGCAGCTGCCACATCATTAGACTCACAGATCTCTGGGATGGGAGAGAAGTTGAGAGGAATTTCTTGCCTCATCTATTTAAGTTGGTGGAAGAGTTGAGGGATTCAGTAAGATGGCTAATGTGATTTTTATAGTTAAAATATAACAACAACAACAAAAAAATGGTGTTACTTCGATCACAATACGTTTTTTCCTTCCTTTCCTCTCTCTTCCACCTTCCTTCCGCCCAATAAAAAGTAAAAACTTCTGCAACCTTTTGACAGTTGTTTACATTTGGTCAGATTTACTTATCCTCCAAGAATAAACTGCCTTATTTTACTTTAGTCTGGAATAAAGAATCTAACATCAAGGGGAAAAAAAAAAGGCAATTTAATCTTGAGGGGGGATGGCTGGGGAGAAGAAGAAGAGTATAGATATCCATCTCTATACTTGCGTATTTACGTTATTAAAAATAGGGAATTGACATTGTTATAGTCTGTGTTTTTTTTACATTTGGCTCCCAATTAAAACTACAGCTTTTACTTTTTACCAACCCCCTTCCTAGACTTGAAAGATTTTTGAGTCAGTGGGCAAAATAAAAGCTGTGTATGGCATATTTTGCATGCTGTAGGTAATCCTTCCTCATGTAGCGTACATGAGAATCCAAGTTCAGCAGAAACACGATGGCTTACAGCTGAGAGGAGGGCATCTTTAAAACTCTAAATTAAGAAGCTGTGTTCATTAAGTAGGGAATGGAGGTGCAGATTGCATCAGCTGTTAGGCAACTGTGCCAGCCTGTGGGTTCAGGGCTCTTGTATGGTGTTGAGCCGAGTAAAACTACTGAAAGAGGAAAATTCTTAACATTCATATCCATGGAGGGAGTGCCTTTCTTCCACAGTTAGCTGACTCGTATCTGAGCACTGAATTTGGCACTGAGGTACTAAAACTTATGCAACAGCGCTGCTTTGTGCATGCCCTCAGCCTTTTTACACAACCATATAGTTTTGGGGCTTTATGGTACTAAATAAGCCCACGTCCAGCATCCATTATTTCAAGTCGGAATAATGGGAAAGGATTGCTTTTATTGCTCACCAGTGATTGATTGTAATGATAAATATGTATATATCCATCAATTTTTTTCTGCATGGGAGAAAAAAAGCTTTTAATAGTAAATTCTGAATGCATTAGGGACTTAAAGAATGTATTTTGCATGCTTTGTTTCAGAGATTTATTACACTACTAATCATGTGCTGGCGGATCATATGATGTAGCTTTCAGTCAGGCTGCAGAAGCAATTAGACCGAGTTGTAGTACTGAATGACTAGCATGCTTTCTGAGTTATCACACATGACAGAGAGAATTACAGCACAGTACTAAATTTCATATGAATTGCTCAATTCAGAGCATCTCTGTGAAGGTCAAGACAGTGGCTGGTAATAAACAGAGTGCTGTCTCAGTTTTAATGACTTCTGTGTAAGGAGCTGTAGCTGCTGATGGCTATACGTAGAAAATAAGTTCTGCAGGTAACACTCTACATTCAGAGCATTGTGGAGTTACAATAATACATATGACTGGGGAGGAAAAAAAGTGTTTAAAAATGAAATTGAAGTGAAACTGATTGGGTATATGATGGGAGTGGAATTACTTTGTCCTTGCTGTGGCTGTCATTTGTCATCACTTGCAAAACACAGATATATATGGGGTAGGAGCAACTCCTGTCTTTTGCTAGAATATTTGTTACTAGGTCATGTTTAGCTTTGAGTGAAGATAAAAATTATCATAGAATCACAAAACAGTTTGGGTTGGAAGGGACCATAAAGCCCACTCAGTTCCAATCTCCTGCCTGCGGCTGGTTGCCACCACCAGCTGAGGCTGCCCAGGGTCCATCCAATCTGGCCTTGAGCACCTCCAGGGGTGGGGCACCCACAGGTCTCTGGGCATAAGTGCCAGGACATCACCGTCCCCATAGTAAATAATTTCTTCCTAACATCTAACCTAATTTTCCCCTCTTTTAGTTTAAAGGCATTCCCCTTTGTCCTATCACTATTAAACCACATGAAAAGTAACTCCCCTTCCTGCATATAAGCTCCCTTCAAGGACTGGAAGGTTGCAATGAGGTCTTGCCAGAACCTTCTCCAGATTGAACAAGCCCAGTTCCCTCAACCTTTCTTCACAGGGGAGGTACTCCAGCCCTCTGGTCATCTTAGTGGCCCTCCTCTGGATCCACTCCAGCAGCTCCTTCCTGTCCTGGTGGCTGCAGGCCTGGAGGCAGTACTCCATCCCCATGAAGGCAGTGTAGAGAGAGACAACCACCTCCCTCTTCCTGCTGCCACTCCTCTGTTGATGCAGCCCAGGATGTTATTGGCCTTCTGGGTTGCAAGAGCACACTGCTGGCTCATGTTCAGCTTTTCATGCATCAGAACCTCAAATCCTTCTCTGTAGGGCTGCTCTCAAGGAGTTCTCCCAGTCTGTACTCACGTCTGGGACTGCTCCAGTCCACGTGCAGCACCTTGCAATTGGCCTTGTTAAACCCAAATAGAATCTCATGGACCCATTTTTTTCAAGACTGTCCAGGTCCCTCTGGATGGCATTCCTTCCTTCTGTTCTGTCGACTGCACCACTCACTTGGTGACATCAACAAATTTGCTGAGGGTGCACTTGATTCCACTGTCGATCACTGATAAAGATGTTAGATACAATGCATTTTCTCTCTTTAGCCAAACTTAAGGATGTTGGCTTAGCATTTAGGGCATTTTTAAATTGAAGATAATGATGCAAATGTGTCAATATTGTTTTGTATCTGTACTTCTGTATGAATACATATATGTGCATATCTGTATATATCAGATAGCTCTACATCTCTCACATTCTCATCTCCCCCTTCATACAGCCAATATTACTACCAGGCATAACGTGTATTCTTACTCACACTTCACTGTTTGCATCACTGGGCAGTAAATTGTTTAATAATCTAGAAATAATTTTATCAGAAATATTTTGAGTAAAATTAGTGTGAAGCTTATGTGTATTATTAGTAAGAATATACCCGGTGACTTCTTGAGTGGGGTGGTGCACTCTAGCCACCAAAGAACCGATTTTACCAATTACATACCTCTGATCACAAATACAAGAATAGGTACACATGGTAACATTCTCCTTGTCTTTAATTTCATCTCAATAGTTCCATTTTATTTCACTGAGTGTCCCAAACACCCTGCTATGGTGTTCGTGTACTTCTTGAAGTATGCCATCACCTCTACTGCTGTGTGAAATATCTTGAAATCTTGCTCCTCCATCTTTTGTTTTGTTTGGATTGTTCTGTTGGGTTTTTGTTTTGTTTTGTTTTGTTTTTTGTTGTTTT
>PPHD01020295.1:0-13713 GCA_002909625.1 Bambusicola thoracicus
CTAAAAGTTTCACTTGAAATTAAAGCTCAGATTGTAATGATTCCCAAAGCTGAAGATATAGTTTAAAAAAAAAAAAAAAAAAACAAGACATGGCAAGAGTTAGATATACTGCCTCAAAAAACCTTTCTGCATCACCTCATCCCTCTGAGCACATGGGTGGCCCAGGGCTGCCTGAAGAGATCAAGGGATGACCTTGAGTGTGTACTGACACAATCAACCTATTATGGACTGAAGATAAAAGTATAATGCCAGGAATTGATGACAGAATTTGCTCTAATCACTTCCACCTACCTTGATAAAAGAGCAAAGGAAATGCCTTTGTCTTAAACATTCAACTTGGAGAAAACTGATTTGTTATATTAAAAATCCCCTTAAAAATAATGGTTCAAAACATCTGGTAAAAGCCTTAGACACATCTACGTACATCTTCAGTTATTTCACCTGCAGGTCAGGGACAGAAGTAATCAGTGATTCCTGTTCGTTTGGTACCTAAGCCTGAGAAAAATGTGAAAGATAAAAACGATACTTGAACTCTATAGTTTGGATTCACAAATCATTCTGAAAAATAAACTGTTACCCAAACAGTTCAGTTTATTCCCATGACTGAAAAAACAGATGTGCCACAAGATAGCCAGAAGCTTAAAGAGCTTTTGGGGGTAATCCTCCTGAGAATACTAAGTTTTCCCTTTAATTCAGAACTTGTGTACTTAATAATGCCGCATGCAGAGCAATTTTTAAACTGAAGCTTACTTAAAGTAGATAAGAGACCAAAGCAATGTGCTTCAAACTGTTAGGATTCATAAGCATGCTTAGTAAACAGAGTTTATCCGAATAAAGGTATGAAATTCTTACTGTTTGCCTGTATTAGTTTTAGAGGACTTCTGATGTTAACTCTCTTCAAATGACAAATTTTCAAAAGAAGGAAAAGAACTTCTTTCAATCTGTAACATGTTTAGTAAAATATATATTACACGCTCTGTTTCTGTGCATATTTGCAGAGAAATCAAAGCTAATCAAAGAATTTACTGGGAGAGGTATGGAGCTTCATTTGCAAACTAACAGCTTTGAAATGAAGAGTAATCAAGTCCTTCATTTCAATATAACTGGTACATGTTTATTTGCCACACACTCCTACAGCACCAAGACACGCCAGGATTGAAGACAACACAAACTGTGAACCAATTTCTGCCAGCTTTTCATACAGCTCATCACTACTACTCCTTATCTACTAACAAACAAAAATAATTAACCTATGAATACTGAATTTGGCCAAGAAAGAAAAGAACGGAGGGGATTAATGCCAAAGTCAATTTGCAGAAATATGGACCAAGGAAAGTATTTACTTTTTTAAAGTTTCGTGCATTGTGTTATTAACATCTTTTTTTCTAGAGCTACTCTGATTTGGTGTATTTCTTTGGATGCCAATGGGATCATCTCAACTTCTGACAAATTCTTGTCTACCATAACATTTTCAAGTGCAGGTGTGATAGATTCAAATTAGGAATGGATGTCAGAGGACCACATTAACAGCATGATTATTTTAATTCTTGCTTTTCACATTGGTATAACCAACACAACTTGGAACTCTGATGAGGACACTTACTTCATTTGTCTTTTTGTTTTGTTTTCAGGCTATTTTTCCAAGCTGCTTTATTTTATTTGAGGTGTCAGCAGCCCAGGAGGTGCCCCTGTATTTCATTTACATGTCAAGGGCAAGGTGGAGACAAGGGGCTGTCCCTGTGCTGTAAAGAACCATTCCAGCCAGCTCCAAATCAAACCTGCCTCTAACCAAAAGCTGAACACATCGGTGAAGCTGGTGGTACCTGTGTGGTAACATATTTGAAAAAGAGTAAAAGCACAGCACAACAAGTGAGAGGCAGACAAAGGAGAAAAATGGGGGAAAAAAAACCAATCCTGCAGACACAAAGGTCAATCACACAAGAAGGGGAGAAGGTGCTGCAGGTGCCAGACGCCTGTGTAGTCTGTGAAGGACACAGTGAAGCAAAAATCCCTTTTTGGCCCACGGAGAGCATTACAGTGAAGCAGGCAGTCCTTGCAGCCCATGTAAGACCCCATTCTGGAGCAGGTGAATACACCTTGAAGGAAGCTGCAGCAGGTTCCAAGAAGGAACTGCAACACATGGGAGGGTCCTTATGCTGCAGAAGGGACAGAAAATGAGAAAGGAGCGGGAGATACAAACTGTTATGGGCAACAACCATCCCCCCCACCAGTTACAATGGGTAACTGCTTTACATTATCTCAACCTACAAGCTTTTCCATCTTATTTTCTTCCCCTGCCCTTTTGGGAAGAGGGAGTGAAAGAGCAGCCGGATGGTGGTCTTCCAACTAAGCCCAGGTCAATCTACCAAAGCTCCTAAAATGCTTTTGCAGGCTGGCTTCAGGGGATACTTCAACAGCCCAGATTGCTCTTTTGCTGTTAACAGTAAAAATTAACAGTCCAAAATGGCACTTACCTCCATTTTTTAGATACTTTTAATTCAAATGTATACATCCTTTACCTTCTGTTAAATCACTAGACATTTTTTCCCCATATAGATCTACCTACAATTACATAATGCTACATAGAGCTTCATCATCATTAAACTCCTTTGTTACATTTACTACTTATTTGGAGGAGACAAAATAGTAAGTATCTGAAATTTTATCAAAAGCTTTTAATAACTGAATATAGATGAACTGTGGATTTATACCTTTTTTTTTTTTCATTTGCCTCCAAAATTTTAGGTGCTTTATTTGTACCAAATCCACATGCCAAGTGTTTATGAATTGGTTTTAACCAAGAAGCAGAACCAGAAATAATCTTCCCTTTGTCTATACAAAATGCATTACACAGTAAAATGTGCCTTTTAAAGAACTACAGCAGCAGAGACAATGAATTTTTTTTGCCCTACCAGTTTTCTGCTTTTTGAAGAAATCAAATGTTACAGCATATAGTGAAAATCAAAATGATATAGCTGATAAATTCTGAAAATGATAAAACAAAATACGCAGTGCCCAACTGCCTACCTCCTTCTGGTACTGTTTTAGAAAATAAAGTGAGATATTTCTATGTCAAAATTTCCATCAGAAATGTATATGTGTACACTAACGGGAATGGACTTACCCAGAGTCATTAAGTCATTTCCTTGCTACCATGGATGCCCAACCCAGCAACAACTTCTAGAAACTTGTCAAATTCCATTCTAAAAGCAGTTAACTGTTCTTCCAGTTTCCACTTGCATTTATTTTTGTCTACTGTCTATTTATATTCTTTCTTCCTATTATCACAGTCCACTAAAAATAACTTTACCTTATAGAATTCTTTTCTGCTGACCACCTAATATATATTCATAGAAAAACTAATATCTCCTTTCAGCTTGCACTTTGCTAAGCTAAGCAAATCAAGTTCTTTCATTGTTCCTTCCATCTTCTTCATTATTCTAATAGCAGTCAATTCTTTACACTTGTAATTTTAATATGGGTGAACCCATATTAAACATACGGTACTTCAGACAGAGCTTCCTCAGAGATCACACAGTAATATTCATTTTTCTCTAACTTAATGGATGTATCTTGATAAATAGACTGGAAATTTTATTTTTTAAACATTAGCCAGACTTCTCAAATTAACCACTTCTTCATGCCCCTTATCCTCTAACATAACCCGTTATACATTAAGTGTCACTGTATTAAATTCTATAATGAAATTCAAATAGGTAATATCTGATAGACCAGCTTTGCTCAGAAAATCTGGTACCAAATAAAACAGTAATGTTAATTTTATGCAGACTATCTTTCAAAAAACACCATAGCATTTTAACCCCATTTTACTCTATTTCTTCAAACTGCATTTCTGTCTATAGGCTTGAAGGTGATTGTGGTCAATTTAATTGACCTGTAGTTTTCATGATAACTTTTGCCTGCCTCTCAAATACTTTTTTCATTTGTAAGTTGGCTGACCTCAGGAAGACCTGTTTTTTCTTTGTTTAAATTATTTCCAAGTGGATCTACAAGACTTCTGAGAATTCTGATATGGAGAGTATCTCAAATCCATTTTCAGCATACCAGCAACCTGAATTTCTAACATGTTCACAGTCTTTTCAATTTGCATGACTACTTTCCATGATCCTTTTCATCTCAATATCTCTATTTTTATCTAGAAAGTATGCTGTTGCCTCTGGGGTCCTAGACCTACCAGTATTCTTTATCTTCGTTTATATGAGTCTTTACCTTCTATCCCATAATTTCTACATTATCTCCAAGATTCTTACTCATCCAGCTAAACATCTAACTCTGTCCCCTTGGTTGAATTTAATTTTCCCAATACATTTCTCAATTTACAAGTGTTCTCCATACTCAAGTTCCTGAGCATTATGGGAATTCTAGCTGACTACACTATGTATTTTTTGTTTGAAATTGAAAACACTATTGCTATTCTTCCAGTGAATTTAAACTAAAGTTCCTTATGATCACTTAATCTACTGTTACTCCTTTAATTTTTTTTTTTTAATAATTGCAGCATAACAGAAAATTGGAAGGGATCTCCTGAGACCCAATCCTCACATTCAAGCACTACCAGCTACAGCAAGTTGCCAAGACCATAGCGATCTCCTTACTCAATGAAAGTAAAAATGTCAATGTTTTACCATTTCAGTGCCATCAGCCACCAAAAACATGCAAATATTACTAAAATATACTATAAAAATCACTTTTGTTAGTGTTGTTTGCTAGTATTAGTCGTAGCTTAAAAGAAAAAAAAAAGATACTACAGACTCTCAAATCAAATAATGGCAAAGCATCTGAGCGGCATCTAAAATATATGTCTGTGCATGAGGCTTTGTAAAAGCACAATCGCTACAATCACTACGCAAACCAGTAAAACATTAATTTACAGTGAAGTTCAGTAACGGAATAGTGTAAGGTCCAATAGCTGTTAAATACTCAGCAGCCAATCTGATAGAAGTTGTGGTCATGGGAGAAAGCCTTATAGAGACAAACCTGGGATGAACACAGACAAGGTAGATTTGATATCCAGTCTTTTATATGTCTGCTGGAGCGAGCAGAGTTGATCAAATGGATGACTGCTTCTCAATTTAGCAATACATTTGAAGCCATAACAGGTTTTTATATGTTCTTTGAAAATACACGGGCTCCATCTTTCTTTCTCATTGCATAGAAAGCCACACTGACAAGATTATTTAGGACAGACTCAAAGATTGCTTTTTGATTTTTATACAATAAGTTAGAAATCATGTGAAAAACAACCATGTTTTTTTGCGTTATGCATAAGTTCTATAAAACCTAAATTTAAAAAAAAAGGTTTATTTTCCTTTTTGAAATGAAAGATGGTTTGTAAGTTCAGCTACACGTATGTATGTGCACAAGACACACATGCCCTCCCCACAAGCTTCACATTGTGCATGAGAATAACATGAAAACTGGAAGGAAAAAAACCTCTCCTGCTGCTGTGCTGGTTTTGGCAGGGTTAAATGCACAGTCCTCAGACCATACATCTGTACTGCCCATTCAGATAAATGGGTTTCATTTTATTGTTTACTTGTACTTGATAAGGTTTTTGGATTGATTCTGGTGGCTCACAATGCCTCCCAGGCACAGGATGTTATTCTTACTACTGCATCCAAAGTCTTTCACAACAGTTTTTTTCTCTAAGGCAGGCACTGTGAAACTCAAATATCAGCAAAATGTTTTTCCACGTCTGTAAAAAGACAACGACTGTAAACATAAAGTCATTTACGTGCCAGCAAAACAAGCAAAGCAACCAGAAATATCAACAGAGCAGGACAAAAAAAAATATTCTTTCTTCCCCTTTTCTGTCAATGTTGGACAATATGAAGACACAGTGGAATTCATGATTCACCTTCCTAACCCACAGCTGGAAAAGTACCTGAACATGTTGTTTGAAGTCACAGATGAAACTGCTCTTACAGGGGAGGAAAGTATTTTTAATTTAATCAATTAGCAACATCAGCAATTCAGGATCCTAAGTTGGAAAAAATCTCTCTCTGTATTCATCTTCATTTCAAGCAGAGTTAATGCTCAACAAAATCCAGAAGGATCTTCTATGTGTTTGCTATGGGAGATGCACTGCCTGTGATTATTTCAATAGACTACTAAAATCAGTATTACTTTCATCAGTTCCCTACCCTGTCATTGACTTGCGTAGTCTCACAATAGTCACTGCAGTAATACCTTCATCTTACTTACCATATGTAAAAAGATGAATACTAACATCTAATCACCTAACTGAAATGCTGGTAACATTCTGTGTTATTATTAAACCATTTATAAAACTCAATTTTTAATTAATTCAAGGAAGCCAGATTACTGAATATTATCTGCACTGTCTGGCAATTGTTTCAAACCTCCAAGACTGGTGCCACGTTTTTGGAGCACATGAAAATCCTTATTAGAAGCAATGCTATTAGTATTTCTGCTTGTTATCTTATCAAGAAAAAGCAGAGTGATTAAAATGATGACACTTTAGACATTATTTTCCTATTTTCTATGTGAATTTGAAAAATACCTTACCCTGTGAGTATGTTTCTAGACTTGAGAGAAAAGCTATCTGTTCTTTATACATGTACTTTGCTTAAAACCTTTTAGGATTATTTCAGACTCTGACATATTCTTGAATCTTATCCAGCTTTTTTTTCCCCTCTGTGTATTGCCTGCTGTAAATTGGAGCTCTGGGTCTGGCTGCATAAAAGAATCCCACACTGCAAAGGCAATTGTATTACAACATTTGTCTCACATATCCTGTCATCTTAGGGAATCCCTGCCCACAGAAATTATTCAAAGCCTAACTATGTAAGTGGTCAATCCTGTCAGCAGTATTTGTGAGGTGTAGCCACAACTAACTTTACCACAGTTTACCAAACTTGTAGCATAATGAACAGGACAAATCCTGTGTTATCTCCTCAGCTTCCACAATTCAGCAGGCAGTATGCTCCCATAGATGCAACTAGATGGTTGGTAAAGGCAGTATTTAAACTATGAGCCATGATTCATAGTTATTGTAAAATGGGCAGTAGGGCAATCATAGCAAACATGAAAGAGTTCACAAATCAGAATGCATACTAATTTGCAGATAAAAATGCCAACCATAGCTCAGTGAGTAGAAAATGTCAGAGAAGATGTTTTCAATTCCATTTCTTCGGAGGTTATATTCTTCCTCCCTAAGGTTATATGGAGGCAAATAGGCCTGGAGAGGACTCATACTTCTGCAGCCTCTGTATGCTTACAGAATGGACAGTAAGACACAAATATTTCTCAAACCAAATGGCTATTAGTTTTTCTAGGCAAACCATAACAGCATCATGTAGAAGATATGAAAGATCTGATTAGAGCACTGCTGATACAAGGTCCTACAACCAGAAGATATAAACCCAAAACCAGATTGAACAATATACCAAATCCTCATCTCTGACATATTGGATCATCACATAAATGGTACGATAAAACAGTATGGAATATTTGAGTTGAGGGATTTAAGTCAAGTAGGGTTAAGGGATTTAAGTCTTCAAGAAATATTTTTAAAAAATAGAATAAAATTACTTGGCTTACCATACAGCAATATGTTCAACACCATCTTGATACATCCAAAGCCAGTTCTCTTGTACTCGTGAGGAATTTCACACCTGTGTCTACTTTCCTTTCAAATTAGCTGCTCATCAACTCTATTGCTAAACAAACATGAAGCAGCTGTAGCTCTCAGACTATGATTAAAATTAAACCCTTCAAATCCAGGCTAGCTTAGAGAGCCTCTGTACAGTTGTACTCAATTGATTAACTCCAACTGGTTCACTACTAAAACTAATCCATTAATTTAACAGTCTGAAAAGGCTTCAAAAAAATCATTTCACATGAAGAGGATCCAAACAGTATTTCAAGTAAAACACAGAAAGATGATGCCACTAAAATGCTTTAAGAAAAATAAATAATTTATAGTTCAAATTATTTTTTGTTATTTTTGTCTTAGAACTGCAGATTTTTTATTGATTCAACTATTTTTTCCTTTCCACAACACTGGAAAAATAAAAACAACAACAGAGTAATGCTGCTACTGGTCCTCTAAAAGAGAAGGGTAAGGAAAGAGCCAAGGAATGCTAAACAAGTCAGCCTACTATCAGCTGCATGCACTACCTGTGGTAAAATACTGAATGACTACTGGAGGGCTGGGTTCCCACTAGGGTACAAAATAGGTTTTCGATCTGAACTTTCAAGAATACATACCCTCTCTGTGCAGTCAATGAAATAAAGGAAAAGACAAATGGCTCTAATCCATAGGCCTGTGATATCCTGTTAAATCATGATCTGATGCATAAAATATTACAGAGTGAGAAAGTTAGCAACACAGTAGGTGAACTAGTGTAGTGTTCTTCACGACCTTCAAAAATATTTCATGAAGCACTTCTTTGTCTTTACAACTTCTCTTTAAGTAAGAGAAAATGTGAATCTGCATGAATACATACTTCTTCGCTGCTAGCTGCAACTTATAAATATGAGCAATACTAACCCAGTTATACTCTCCTTTTCCTTGTTCCTATTTTGGGTTGAAAGGTTTTATCACAAGATCTACATTGTTTTCACTTGTATGAGAGAAGTGATGAATCCTTTCTAGTTAAATTAACAGTATTTCACTGGAACCTAAACAATCCCATAAACACACCTGCATTAGTATTCTAATGACTTAGTTCTCCACCTGCTCACTGACCTCAGCATTTTAGGGCTGCCAACATCTCTCCTTCAGAATGGAGCTGGTTATGTATTTGCTTTGACACTGTTTCCATCCCCACCTGTCCATCATTTCATATGATACATCCGAAAGTATACAGCCTCTATAAAAGAAAATCATAGCACCATCTAACAGTTATGAGACAATAGCCTGAGGCACAACATCATCCTAGCACTAGGGATCTGTCTCTGAGCCAGATGGACACGTCAGAGTCTCCAAAAATTGGCACACAATTGAGAAAACTGTTTGACCTACTTCTCAGGTTGTAACAGATTTAAAAGCCATGCCAAATTAATGTTAAAAAAAAAAAAAAAAAAAAAGGAGAGAGATAGAGAGAGAGAAGGGGAGGAGAGAGAGATGCCTGTAACAAGACTCAAAATTCTTCCATGGGAGATGGGAAGAGATAAAAGGTACAACTGCTGCGGTCAGAGTATGTTTAAGGAATGAATGAAGCCACCACACAGCATGCATGCAGCATGTGGAGGGAACAAGGAATTTCACTGTCCTTGAGGAGGACAAAGGAAAGAAATAGGAGACATCACACAAGAGGAAAGCTACAATGCCTTTCTCATGCTTAGAGCAGACCACAGCTGCAGCAGTAGCCAAAACCATGTCAACAGTCCATCCAAAATTATCCCTTAGCCTCTCTGTAGAGAGATTTTTGTAGAGGCATAAGGCAGTACTACGTATCCAGCCAAAATGAGTACTCTCACATCAGCAACAAAGAAGGCATTGGAAATGCCAGATGGCACTGGCTGCTCTTCCTCCTTCCACTAGCAAGGGATTCAAAGGTAACCTTAGGGAAACCTAAAGGTCACCTCTCAATGGCTTTCATCTGAATCACACTCCAGCAGTGACATGCTATTCTGTAAGGGCACCAAGGCTAAAATAAATTTACTCTGAAGTTCAGCAATGGTGCAGAGTAGAGTAAGGTGCAAAAGCAGTTTAATGCTCCATGCAGACTACTTGTTAGAAGTCTGATACAGAGCTAGTATCAACACAGACAGTGTCAACTTGATATCTCCAGCTCTCTGCTGCAGAGAGCAGAACTGGACAAGCAGAAGACTGCTTCTCAAACTTGCATCACATATGAAGCTGTAACTGCTTTGTAGACATTCTATCAAAAACGCATATCAGCAGCAGCAAGGCTGGGAAGTTCTGTCGTATTCCTCCACATACAGAGGAGGAAATAACATGGCACCCACAAACACTTCCGACATCTTTTATTACCACACCCCCTGCCAACTCAGAAGCAGAGAAAAAACCTGGTACCATCAGGTCAGAGGGTGAAATAGTTTCTAGATAAAGGAAGTCAGTTCCATGCATCACTCAGGAGCCCAACAGCTCTTTCCATGTTTTCCCTTTTTTGAGTTTTCACTATCATTTGGCAGATGCACGTTCTATTTGTATACATGGGTACAGGTACTCTGGGCCTTACAATGCTCCAAAGCCTTGCTTTGTTAATAACTGCATTGCCTTGGACTGAGATTGATTCCACAGGGCACTTTTGTTCCTCACTGCCTCCAGGAGCCTGATCAAACAGTGGTCAGTATTTATGTTTGTTGTCTTTCTGTGAGCAATCTGTCTCAGGCCACAACCCAAGCATGACATAGGAGTACAGTTCATCTGAGCTGATGCTGAAGCTTTCCATATTGTTGGAATAAACTACTGTGAACAGTGTTTCAAACAATATTTGAAAATATTCAGTGGTTATGAACCTTGACTGCTAGACACTGCTACCAAAAGGGCTGTCTTTACACACCCCATCAACCAGAATCCCTGACCTATACACAAACATCCTCTCCTCTTTAAAATGTCCCAGCACAGCAGAGGAGTACTGAGGGGCCATTAAGGGTGGCCTGGCTTGCAGGATAAGCTTCTTGCCTCACACCGTAAGACTATCAAAATTATTTTTACTTTAAAAAGAACTGCTCTATTTAAACAACATGAGCCTGTTCTCTGACTTTCATGCAATTTAGCAGGAAAAAAATAAACCACTGTTCTTTTCATTTTCCACCCCAACTTTAGTTTCTGCCTTCCTCTCATGCCCCGTTCCTGGGTGAGGAAACCTCTGTGCTTCCTTGTACAGACTGTTTGCCTTGATTGGAACAGAGGAAAAGTTCCTGTCTCTAGGGGGAAACAAGATGCATGACTATGGAGCATGTGGTTAACTTGTATGATCATGGATTTCTCAATCCTATTGCTGAGGCCCTGGGCAGAGCAACTTTCCTTTTAACTATGCTGCTGGTGTCTTTTTGCTGGATGCTAGCAAGTCCCACACACAGGTTTGGCAGGGCTGAGCATTTCATACCTCCTATATCACGGAACCATGGAATGACTTGGGTTGGAAGGGACTTTAAAGACCATCTGGTTCCAATCCCCCTGCCATGGTTGTCCAACTTCTCTGGGCAACCTGCTCCAGTGCCTCATCACCCTCTGAGTAAAGAATTTCTTCCTAACATCTAACCTAAATCTCCCTTTTAGTTTAAAACTGCTCCCCTTGTCCTATCAAGATTTATATGACATTTCTAGACACCTCATACACTGATGAAACTTGAGCCACATTGTGTCATCTACCAAAAGGACAGTGGCAGCACTTAGCCCTACCAGTGCTGAATTATTCCACTGGAACACAATGCAACCAGATCTAACCTTCATTCCAACCCAGCACAAGACCAAGCACCCAAAAGCAGGCATAGGAGGTCTAGTGCTTTGGACAAGTCACAGCAGATCCTCACACACCTCTAGGGACTTAAGCCTCCTAAACAGGCCAAGAGACAGTATGCACAAAGCTCAGTACTCCATTATGAAGTTAATTGTATAAGTTAAACCAGTCTATTGGCCATGCCAGAAAACTCTGCCCAGATTATTCCCTGGGACCCTGACCCAACCAGATAGCATTCTGGGATGCACTGAACTCCTTGGCCAGACTTCTTGGCTTCACCTATTATGATCTAAACCAAATCACGCTTGTCACAACACAGTTTCACGAAGCTGTGACAGCAAAAGGACTATTTTTATCTTCAGCAAATTAGATTTGGGATTTTTGGGGAGCAAGAGAGACTCCTTCAGCAAAACAAAGCTTAATTGGAAAAAATATTTTGTTTACAGTCTAGGTGCAGCACAAAACATTGTTGCATCTGATAGTATGTTGTGGGGGAAAGAGCTTGAAAGCAGGTGATGCATGGTGAAATGTTCTCTTTTGTTTTCTCTCAGGATCACAATGTGGGAAGATCAGCAGTTTCAACTCCCACTAACCTACCAGCTGTGACAGGACACAAGCCAACAGATGTTGCCAACTAAAAGTAATCATTAATCAGGCAAAAAACCCACCTCATAATAATGGCATTAAAAGCAGTATTTTTAAAAGGAATACATGTGGTCTTCTTTTGTTCTGCCTTTCAAATTTTTACACTCTTACTGTCAGGTTTTATGTCTTCTTCATAAACATGAAGGATGGGAATGCTGGCAATGTGTTGTATTTTTTTCAGTGGTGGCTAAAAGTCTGACATCACTCATTCACTCAAATAACTGAAGCTTTATAAACAAAGTCAAGCTGCATTAGAATGGTGAACGCTGCCATCTCTGGCTGCCACGGTTTAAAACAGCTTCCACATATTGTGTTATGTCACACAAACTCTATTTTCTAAGGTAAAGAAGAAAGGAAGAATATAATAATGTACCTGTTCTATTCTGCTTGTGCTGCTCTTAGAAAGCATAATACAAAAAGCTGGGTAAGCCAGGCAGAATCAATAACAGAAGTACAACTAGATACTGATAACAATTGCAATCAAGGTAAAAATCGGGAACTTGTAAATCTACGTTTCATCTCTGTAACTGCTTCAAAATACAATAAATACTGTTGCAATTTGGAGGCTCTTTGAATGAAACACAAGTAGGATAGTCCGATTCTGATAGACTGTCATAAACACGCACGAGTTCAGCATATTTACTTCTTTCTTATATTTGGCCCAACAAGAAAAACAAAACACGTTTGGAACCTCTGTCACCGACAGTTTACGCATTCACAAGGAAGTGAGAGAAGGAATAGCTCAGACTTCTTTCACAGCAAAAAGCTTTTTATATTTTCACCTCAACTACATATATTACATAGGCAATTGCCTACAGGTCTCCCTCCCACCTCTGCAGTTATTAAGTCCATACAAAAGGATTTTTATAAGACACTGCCACTGCATTAATAAAAATTGCTTTGTAGGGGAAAAGCATCTGCATTCATGACAAATTACATGGACTCAGGAGCTATGCAGAATAAGAGAGGAAAATCGCTTAGAATAGCTCTTCAAATTCAATTGGGCAGTGAAAACAATCATAGAAGGTAAATGCTCCTGTCATCACAGAAAGGAAGGAAAAAAAAAGAAAAATTGTGTGACTATTCTGATAGGATACTTAATTAACAAAGAAAAAGCGTATCATTTTATGGCCAGGGAGAACAGCAGCATCGGGAATGAACACCCTGTCAAGGATTCATTCTCCTTTTAAGCTCTGACAATTCAGACCTCCACTGAAATTATCAAAGACATCCACGTTGTCTCAAAGGACGCGGTGTAGCAACTGGACAGACCAATACGATGAGAAAAGGTGTTTCACCAGAGATGTAATGACAGAAGAACAAGCACAACAGAAAGGTGCTATAAGGGAAGAGAAGAAGATTGCTCACCGACGTCAGAAGATTCCAGGTTCACAGGGGAAAGCTCCAACAAGGAGGGACCTCCAGAAAAAAAAAGATCTTTCCCCAGTGGCAGTCAGCCCTTAACTGGGGGTCTAATGGAGGTGCAGCCAGGCTCCACCCCTTCCAGTTGCACAGGTGAATTGCCTTCACCTGTGCTCTCAGGGCTGACCGGGTCCTTTCCCCAGGTTCTCAATCAGTGGCTCAGGCTGTGACTCAACAGTTCCCATACACATGGTTAACAAAAATATCATAAGGATTTTTTCTCTTC
>PPHD01020296.1:0-10057 GCA_002909625.1 Bambusicola thoracicus
AATCTTGCTGCAGCTTCTCCCATGCACATGCCTGTTGGACACAGGTACACTGGCACCCAGCTAAGGAACCCCAGTGATGTTTTTCAGGATAGCACAGTGGTTTTCAGATGAGATGACCAAAGTCAGGTCAAGTGAAACAGTTTGCAGATGCTGGCAAAGTTGTAGAATAAATAAATAAATGGACGGATGAATAAAGTTTGTTTTTTTTTTACAATTGCTGAGTCAATAAATCATATTTTGCCATTGAACTTTACATTACTGATCCATATCCTGAGCTTCGGCACAGGGCATAAATAGATCTGAGGAGTGGTCCTTTTTTCAGGTCATTTCTCTGGGGAATGAGACACAGAGGATCTTCTTTCACACATTTGCTTCCAACAGGAGAGATAAGGAGAAGGAACACAGAAAGGAGGTGGTCTTTGTGCTTTGTGTCATTTGCAGGCAGATTAATGGTGCCAGACCTAGAGGACAGAAAATTAGGGCACATGCATGGCAAAGTGACTGCAGCACAGCAAGCAAATGGCATTGGTTCAGCTGGAAATCTCTGGGGCTGTGAAGAGACTATCATTCCTCCAGCAGCCACCACCTCCAGGACTGGAAAATGTGGGTTTCAAAAATGATTGGCTGGAATTCAATGTGAATCAGACCCCTCTGGGGCTTCTTGCAGGGTGCATGAGATCTAGATTAAATAGGTAGGAGCATCCCAGAGTGCCAAGCAGGCTGTTGCTATGTTTGAGATTTGCTCTCACATTGGTATAAGTTGCAGAAGTGCAGGTCAATAGAGGGGTATGAATGCCACGCTCAGCTCACAGTACTGTAAACTCTTTCTTCAGATACATCAAGGTTCTCTTTCAGGTGCTACTGAGGCAATTCCTGAGCATGGTGAGCAATCCATGGTCCATCTCCCACAGTACAAGCTCTAGGTACTCCAGAGAGTCATGGGCTGCTGCTTCCACTGCATGCCACATATCTTTGCTTTCAGGTCTTAGGATGCCTCTCTACACTTCCTAGCATGGCCAATGCTGCTATAGTGACCTGTGGCTCACAGAGAAACCATGAGCTGCCTTACTTTCCATGTCCTGGCTGCTCTTTTATCTCTGCCCTCTTCAGATGTTTCCTGGCTGAAGCACATGCATTTTCCCATGGGAAAATGCACTTTTTCTTAGCTACAAAAGGAAAAACCTGAGGTAAACCATCTCAGTACAGTGAGATTAACACAGGGGTTGAGAGAAAGTAAGTGTGTGGTCATCACCTGGTGTCAGAAGCTTCAAACAGATAGGAAGTTGAAAGCTCACTGCCATTTTTCTAGACAAGAGGCAAAAAAGGCAGAAAATGCTACAATTGTCCATCGCTTGAGGAAATGAGTTCGTCATCTCAACCATTCATACCCACAGCTGGTGGCTGATAAAATCAGGAGCTTCCTCCTCCACCTCTAGCTTGAAACCTCAACCACTTGCTTTGAATGTTACCAGGGTCACTGCTCTAGCATGAGATTATAGAAATTTGGTCATTAAGTAGATTTCTTCCCAGTACTTATGCAGCTGAGAGCTGAAACAAGCAGACTGAGTGAGAGATGGAATAATGAATGCTACCGAGAAGAGGAAGAAAATTCCCCCATTCCCACATGATGGAAGAATAGAACCAATGTGAGCGCCTTCCATTGAAGCTGTCTTTCTGCAACAAATATTTAGCACCTAAATCATTCCATTCACAGGAAATATATGCTTCTCATGAGAAATGTCAGTTTTCCAGATAGAAAAATACATAAAAATGTCATATGTCAAAATACATCAAAGTTATTTTGGCTGAACTAAAACTGAGGTGGGGTTGTTTGCAAAAATTTGAGCAGGGAGAAGTTAGATGTCTCTGACTCCATTAAAGAATAATACCTAGCTCTCCTGAAACAGGCTTCAAGCACAGTGTGTTTGCAGCTGCATCCTTTCCTTCTTACATAAAGATGAAAAAAAGTGAGCTGAGTGAAATTAAGGTAGAAACAAGGACTTGAGGATCCCGGATAAAAACATTATCATTCTGATTCTGAGGAGCCTTGGCCTCCTCTGAGGGAACCTCAGAGATGGGCATCATTGAGAAGGGTGCTGAGTTTCTCCAGGAAAGCTGCCAAATTACACAAGAGATTTTACAGATGCATTCATCCTGACTGTGGCACACTCTCACAGCCAGAAGGACGGAGCTGCTATTTCAGGTAGGCCTTCCTGAAAGTGTAAAGGGCATCTTGAAAATGCACTTCACATTCAGAAATCAAGGGCTCACTTTCAGCCACAGTGGATCATCTCTTAAGTGGCTTCAGTGTGCCACACTGACCAGGGAACTTTAGCCTGTGCACATCGCTCCTGCCACTGCAGATGCCATTTAGCCACACTGTGGTCAAGAGGACTGCTTCACATACATGGTTCATGACCTGATTCTCACCAATAGCCAAACTGTCCTATATACTACTGTGCATGGGATTCTTGGTTTAATACTGAGAATCCCATACAAGGTAAAGGACAACAGTAGGTTCATCAGAGCATAGAAATCCTCCACAAAGCAAGTTGGACTTGGAGTAGATGACCTTTTACAGCCCCTTCCAACTCAAACAATTCTACAATTCTATCTTTCAAACACAAAAGAAGTGAACTTACACCAAAGCCCCAGTAGTTTGTCTAGAGTTCCCTTCTTACTATCCCTGCTATATAACACCTGAAGAGACCTTCCTGAGTGCCTGCCTACCCAAAAAGAGAGGAAACAGCAGCAAGTACACACTGAATGCCTCACAGATCATACCTGGATGCAACTCTAAGGAGCCAAGTAATGGCATCATTCTTAGTTGATGAGTACTTTTTCTTTACAGGCAATAAATATTGGATTATTTATTTTGCATTATGAGTGCCTTCTCCTTCCCTCTCCTCTCCTTTTTTCCCCTCTCTGTATGGTAAAGAAAGAACATATGATGAGCTGCTGTATATTATAACTGAATATTAATCTCTTCTATTCAGTCAGTGCATGCATTCATTTATACGCATGATTTGCTGGTTTTGTTTGAATACACAGACACATTTAACAGTGAGGTTTATTATGAAAAATTCCATCAAATTAACTCTTTTAAAAGATGCCAATATTATTGGCAAAAATTGGATTTCATTTTTTCTTTGTATACGTGCTGCTTCCTTAGACATTCTTTTCTCTGGAAACCCAGTACTTCTCTGAATGCAAAGACATTGGGTGATGAGCAACTGTCATTCCCACATTAAAAAGCAAAACCAAGCCTTGATCTTTCTACAGCAGATTAGGGAGTGAGATAAAAATGAGATGAAAGCCTCAAATGTCTGTTCCACTAGGTTCGAGGCATTCTTTTTGTTTTAGTTCCGCACTCTGCCTCTTTAATTCCCGCTGGCTCAAATGCCAATTTTCTGCTATGTTGGCATGACTGCCGAAGAATTGCTTCTGTTAATAAACTGCACAAAATAGCTGAGCAATTAGGCAATTAAACTGTTTTAAATTTAATTTAAAACCCTGGCATTTTGCTAGGAGTACTTCTTTTTCCTTTTATCCCATCTTTTTCTTCTGGTAAAGGAGGTAAAGGGTGAGTCAGAAGGGGGGGAAGGCAGCGTGATGAGGGGAAGGGTCTGGTGGGATCACAACACTTTCAGATCCCTCTATAGACATGCATGAGGGCCGTCTGCTTTGGGGAACCCATTGCAGTCTTTGCCCCTTATTAGAACAAGTAATTTTTTCCTCAAACATTTAACACACAAACAAGCTTAATCTGATTTCTGTCCTGATCCCAGATGGGCATCAGGGCTTGTAAGCAAATGAGTTTAAGAGCTGCCTACCTGCTCTTGGTTGCTAATTCAAAATAAAAAAGTAGTGATGGAGAAAACACAGGAATCACTGTGCCTGGAGCTAAGCAATCTGTTCTGTTCATCACTATGTGTTCCCACTGCATTCGCAGGCACTTCCCTAAGTTACATGGGCCATGGGAAGTCTGTCCTGTGAGCCTACTTGACCTGTACTTACAAAGATGCCTTTTTTACTTTTTTGCTACAGGCCATGTTTACCTTTTGATAAATGCTCTCTGATGTGGCATTGGCCATGACACAGATTTACAGCTGCCAATGTCCCACAGGACATTGATCCCCAGATCAGCCCTCTACCTCTGCACTGTCATTCACAATCTATGCATAGATCTCTGGTCTGACCTATAGTCACCATCCATCCCACTCATAACCCCAAAGATCTCCCAAAAAACAAATTGTCCACTACCCAGAAACACCCCATCTCTGCATGCTGCAGCTGCTCTTCTAACCCCACTGCTTCACACCACTTGCCTCAGCTGAGTTACAGCTCAGCCGTGCCTATGTTTTTCAAAGCAATCTGTCCTCCTTGGTTCTTGATGCTTTAAATCTCTTTTCTTAAGATAATGACTGGAAGAAACTAAACATTCTCCCCAACGCTCTGCTAAAACTTTCCTCTAATAAAAACTCCAAGTTTTCTGAGCCTTTTTGAACTACCTACGTCCACATGAATGGTGCCACAGCTGAGCAAAATATAGCATAGCATTGTATACCCTGCACTGCTGACTGTCTTCTCAAGGAAAGCTCATATTTCCATGGTCACATAACGGCTATTTTTAGTGAACCAGTCATTCCTGTTATTTTCCTAGTCTACAGAATTAAAAATAATGGAAAAAGAATTAGAAGACTTCTCCTAAAGGTTGTAGTAGTCACATTCCATTTGCAAAATTTGAACTGAAACTTCCCCCTCTGAGCTAATTTGGGGATATCAGCATTAACAGCACTCACGTCATCATCGCAATCAGGCTCACATTACCATTTCCACTCAATACACCTCTGGGACCAATCCCATGGCAGCTGGGGAAATGTACTATAAGTTAATTCATTATTTCTGGTACAACTCTATGGTTAATCGAGATCTCCTGTTCTGCACAATGAACTCATCTCTTACCCCAGGAACAGAGAAGTCAGCCCCAGGAAGTTCCTCACTGCAGACCTGAATATCTCCACATCTCAGAGCCACAGAGGAGCACAATTGTAAGGTCTTTTTGTCTCTGTGTTAGCATAGACTGCAGTATTACTTTCTGCCCTCTCTCCTGACACTGAATTTCCACCACTAGCCTTTGGCTCTCCAGTCCATTTTGATTGCAAGGTCTTCTAAAGAACATCCCTCTCACTCTGTTTATACAGTTTCAAACTCAAAGAGAAACTGAATTTTTTGCTGGACCTTTAGCTGTTACTGTAATGCACATGATAACCATATTACATCCTTAAACTATCTGTCCTGTCTCAGTGCATCTGATAACCATCTTAGGGAAAAAAGGTACGTATTACGCGTATGTGAACAAGCTCTAACAAAGTGAACTGCACACAGTTCCAGATCATCCTCTGAGCATCACAAAAAACTGAACTGTCACAGCACTAACATATGGAGGATGACTAAAGTAATGGGTTAGTCAGTGTTTGCACATTGCTTCGCAGCCACTGACAGGATTACTGCCCTAGATCATTCTTCAAGCTTCCTTCCTAGCAAAATGCAGTTAGGATTTCAGAATGAGAGTCTAGATTTGTCCTTTCACATACCACAAAGTCTTCTGCCACCTTAGTTCTTCAGAAGAGAAGCATGAACTTCCTTTAGCCTACAAGCTGCATCCCAAATCTTTGTGTGGCCTGCATCATAGACAGAGCCATGCTCTGGCAGCAGCACGCAGGTAGGAGGTAACAACAGTTTCCTGGGGGTACCAGCACCTGGCTGTAGGTTGGGCGCCCTTGAACATGCTGATGATGCCATCCTCATTGATTTATACAGGTTTATTTCTGCCAATGTTCAGAATTACCCAGTAGGGACTTTCTTTTGGTCAGGGGACCACACTCATGCAGTTCAAGGGCCATATGTTGGATGCAAACCACACCTTGGCCACCCCTATGCATCACTGTGCAGTGACTCAAGAAGGCCCCAGGAATTTAATGACTTTACTGTAGTTCCTACCAATACCAGCAGAGGTTGTATTGAAATGTGAAATAAACACATATGCAAATAATACATTGACTCTGATCCAGTCACGATGACTTTGCCAATAAATATACAATCTCTTTTTAATACATTACATTTGTATATTTTAAATAACCTAATTGATAGGAACATGAAAGCATTAAATTGCCATACAGCAAGACAGCTATACCACACTAGACATCTATTAACATACTACATGTCAATCAGTGTTTTACCAATTAATGGCTATCTAATTATCTTGCTATAATGAGCTTGTTAAATGCCAATTAAATGGCAAGATGTTTGAATGCATTAATAAGAATGTAATTACACAGTTATTGGTGACATAATTTTCACATCATTAACTAGTAACTTATCCCTATTGAGTTTAACAAATATATTCTTTTAACTTCCCATTGATCCTGAATTAAGATACAACCACTGGACTGTTAATACTGAATGAGATGGCTATAATTATCAGAATCATTATTGGAAAAGTTTCATATCAGATATTATAAATAAGGAATTACTGAAGAACACAGTTGGAGTAACAGCCAACTGGAAGTGTAACTACACTCTGTGCACAGTAAATATCATGGAGTAGAGCATCTTCTTGCAGACAAAAACATTTTCTACAGATAGGAGTCTAAGTGCCTAACCTGGAAACTGGAGGTTGATCAGACAGCAGCTCAGACCTCCCTTATCAAACTTCACTACCCATGTGCTCTGAAGAGATATTGCACCCAGAGCTAACAGATCTCTCTGGTCCCAGTCACCCTTTAATCTTGCTGCTCAGATTACTAACAGAAGAAGGCTGAGGGAGGGCACCTAAGGGGGGACAACCTGAGACACTCCAGGAGCTGGCAGGCTGGGGTAGTGCTCATCCCTCCTCATCCTCCTTCTCCTTAAGCTAAGAGAGATGGCCTAATCCACTATCCTCCATTTTCTGAGAACTTTGAGGCTAAAGAACACTGATGGTACAGCAGGACCCAAATCCTGAAGCAAGGGGCTGCACAAGCACTGGTACTGACTGCAGCTCCCTGCAAAGTGGACATTAAAGCAGGTCAAAGCTGTCCCCAGGACACTGAGTAGAGATCTTCACTTCCACCATTAGGGTGTAATAGCTTGTATAGAAGAAAACAGCTCTTCTTCCATCCCAAATCTTTTATTATGAAAATGAAATAAATCACCCACTTCATTTCCACACGAGGAAAATCTATTTAACTAAGCGAGCATGCGTGAGCCATAGCAAATGCACAGATAGCTCTGAGTTAATCTCTTCCTTTCCCCTCTCATCCCATTTTTCTAAAAGATTGGACTTACACCATATCTACTGTATTTAGAGTGAAGCAAGAGATTGACTGGTAGTTACTGAACCAGGCTGCATGCTGAGATACACATACAACCAGCTCAGCCCCAGCTGCAGTTCTGAACCCTAATCCTCCTCTCATTAACCCTTATGAGAGCTGCAAGTCACAGTGCAGCCTGGGACATATCCCGCACCCCCGGCTGCACACACACTGTGTGTCTCTGGTGGAGTTCTGCCAGAATTTCACAGACACCAGGAGTTGAGAAGATGCTCCATGGCCCATCATGGTTTGGCACAGCACTGCAGCCTGCCACGGTGTTTTTCTGAACTGGAATCAGCAGGATTACCTTATTTCTCCCAAGGATGTAACCTAATTCTCCTCTAACATTCCATTCTTTTTTCATCCATCTTTCTAACTCCTTCAGCATTTTATTAAGAGACCCAGTGAGGTCTGCTGAATGCCTCTGCCTCCTTGAATGTGCCTAACAGGAATGTGTTTTTTTTTCCTGTCTTGGACAAGTAAAATGGGCAAAAGCATACACAGACATCACAGTAACATCATCTTCTATTGATCTCCACTGAATCCAGGTACCTTGCAGATGTGCTTTGTTGGTTTAAAGTTATTTTGAGTGGATACTTGTCAGGTGCCTTCTCTCTCATTTTCATCTCCTTATAAGAGAGACAGTTCTGTGTGAAGACACAGACACACTCCTTTTCCTCAAAAAAAAAAAAGGAAAAATTTTCCAACCCCTGCACAGCATTTCAGGGATTTTCCACTGAAAGCAATATGAAATTGCTCTGAGCAGGTACAGACCTAATCAACTATAGGTGGAGTAATTATGTTCCTCCTGCACTGAAGCTTCCAACAGCAAAACCATGACCTACACCCCATATACAGTCATTAAATACCCACCATGCACTTAGGATTGACATTCATTAGAGGGACTGACATCTTTCAAGTCTCCACACTTTTCCCTTTGATAGAAAGGGATGGCATCAGCAGTGTCACAGCCCTGTGCCATTGGGCACCATGTTGCATCTCACTGTTTGAACTGAGGAACGCGTGGTATTCAAAGCTGGGGATGGGGCAAGCTCACCTGAAGGAGCAGAAGTTAGCAGGGCTTAGGAAGCACTCAGCAATGAAGCTGAGACAGGCATGATTCCCAAACTCTGCAAAATCAAACCGTCTAAGTCTCTTCCCAGCAACAACCCGTGTGCAGCCATCCACACCCAAGTGTTTTCTATGCTTTTCAGATAAACAGACTGTCTAAAAAGAAAGAGTGGTCCCAGCTGCTTTGTCAAGGCTGGTCTGTATCAAGATAGTACTGCTATAATTGCATACATAAGCTAACATGTTAACAGCTAAGGTTCCAGTTACTAAATTCAAATCTAAAGGCCTTTGGTATCTACACTGACCATATTTGCCTGGAGCCCTATTTCAGACCCATCTGTGACAGGATTTATACTTCTGCCTTTCCTTATTAACACCTTTTTCCTAATCTTCCCCTCCCCCCCTTCTCTGCTATTTGTTTTTATCATATGTCTTTCAAACTGAAAATGGTAGCTAACAATTAAGAATAATTATTTTATTGGCACGCTGTCTCTACACTGGCACACACCAGAAGAAAATAATGAGTCAGCAGTGGTAATGCTAAATGATTTATAGGTTACCTTGTTCAGAGAGACACCTGAGCCCTTCTTCACCCTGAAACATCCAGCACTGATCACTATTATAGCCAGAGCACTTGCTTGGGTGAACCGCTAGTCTATTGTAGCATAGGAATTCCTATAGTGGCTATAAAAAATATTTATATATCTATAAAACCAGGATGCTTCAGTCTAGTGAAAGCACTCAGATCCTTTGATGAAGAGCAACATATAGAAGTTGAATGGATGGTGAAAAGAAAGAAGACATCCTTGCATTTTGAGATCAGTAGTTATTTTCAGCTGTTGGCGAGGAAAGCCCATCAGTCTGATGATTATCTGAACGTATGTGGAATGTTGGTAAAAAGCTGAGAGGATTCCATTATGTATAAGCTGCTTAGAAAAAGTGGCTCACTTAAGGTTATTACATTTCTGCTTTGGGTTATTTTTGTTTAATTCAAACTCTCCAGTGGGTGAGACTCAATTTCAGTTTAAACAATCACTTCAGTGCCTTATCTTTCTCATCATCTTCTGTACCTACAAAATTTGCAGTGTGGGATTCAGATAAATAAATACATGATTACACACACACTCCCTCATCATTTTCTCCATGACATTCTGTTTTCTGTGAATAAAGAAAATGTCTTTCAGGGTATCTTTTTCCTTCTTTTAAGTGAATGTTTTCCAATAGGCCTGTCTGTCCAGAACAGATTAACTACCTCACCTTACTCTGAGGTGAAAGCACAATTTTTAGTGTCAGAGGCTCAATATTGAATCCACAGAAGTTTTGGTTTAGAAATCTAAGAACACTTCTAAAGAGGCTTCTTCAACCTGTTCCATCTGAGGTTAAAATAATTGCCCATTGACCCAGGAAGATGCTTTAGAGAAAAAGCCTTACTTGATGAAATGAATAAGATAAACTGTGATTCTGCCCCATAAAACATTCATATTTCATAGAATCATTAAGGATGGAAAAGACCTCTAAGGTCATCTAGTCCAGCCATGGACTCATCACCAACACACCCACTGACCACATCCCTCAGTGCCACATCTCCACAGTTCTTGAACACCTCCAGGGACAGTGACTCCACCACCTCC